>OX243812.1:40200703-40220703 GCA_945859605.1 Lumbricus rubellus
GAAAGAAGAACATTTGTAAAGAAAGGCAGGGAACATGTGGGAATAACATTTTAAAGGAAGGCATGGAACATGTGGGAATAACATTTTAAAGGAAGGCATGGAACATGTGGGAATAACATTTTAAAGGAAGGCAGGGAACATGCGGGTATAACATTTTAAAGGATGGCATGGAACATGTGGGAATAACATTTTAAAGGATGGCAAGGAGAATGCGGGTATAACATTTTTAAAGGAAGGCAGGAAGAACGAGAAAGGCAAGGAAATTTTTAAGGAAGCATGGAAAATGAAGAGAAGAATATCTTGCAAAGAAAAGCAAGGATAATGGAACAGTTTTTGAAAGAAGACAGAGATAAAATATTTTTAGAGGCGGGCATGGTGGGTTTTAAATGGGTCGAAAGTTGAGGTGAAAATAATTGAAAATGGAGGACGAAGAGGGTATGTAATGTATGTATACGTATTTGTTTGTATGCGCACTTGTTATAGCGCCCCTTCAAGCTCTCTACTCAGAGGCGCTCCCGATGCAGAGCGGACACTGCATCGGAGTTTCACGCCGAAGCGCTGAGCAATTGTGAGTGAAGGACTTGCCCAAGGTCCTTACGCGGCCAGGTGGATTCGATCCTCGGACCTTCCGGCTCCAAGGCAACGACGCCACCACTAGACCACCGCGCCCCACAACCGGTATTATACGTATTATACGTATGTCTACAAGAACGCTTAATGTAGCGCCTTTTCGCAAATGACAATTAAGGGTCCTGTAAAAAAGGTGTGTAAATGCAAGATTTATTAGCATAACGATTAACGACAGAGTATATGATAAATAGTAAAAAATAAATAAAATCACAAGTTTCGAGAGAGACTAAAGCAGTAGTGATTGGAGAGAATAGTGATGACGGAAGAAACAATGGATGAGCGAAAGGATAATGCTCATCCATTCATAGCTTGGTACATGTTTAAAGGAAGGTAAAGAAGCTGTAAGGAACACGGATAGGGTGTATAGAGTTGGGCCGACAGAGGACTAGAGAATAAACGGATGGAAAGAGGGAATGATGAGAGAGGGGAGAGACGATTAAGCGGCCTACAACAGAAGACAATCGAACGCAGTCAAGTACAACTAAACTGAATGGCACTTATATCAGAGATCAGAGTAGTGCCACTCTCTGTTTTTTCATATTGGATGCGTTTTCCGTTTAGCCAATAATTGACTTTGCAGTTTTGAATCAAGTTTAGAATTTCATCGGTTTTGACGCGTTCTACGAAGTGTAATTATTATTAGAATCGCTGCTCTCGTCTTGTGAGGCCGTTGAAGGTTGTTGATATGGTTGGATTGCAAGGTTCAACCGGTTGTTCCCCCGGTGGATAGATGGGCCAGCATTTTTCTTCTGCCGCAACGCTTGTAAATAGATAAACGTGCGTAGGCTATAAGACACCGTTATCTGCGTGTGTATTTTTCAACTGTGACTATAATATTAGCCTATTATAGGCTGAATTAAACAATGCGCTGGTCACAGGTTAAATGCATTGGGGGGGGGGGGCTTAACTGTGAAAGGGATATCACATGAGGCATGTTCGAGCCGTGCGTTAGGCATTGCAGGGTAAAAAAAGTAACTTAATTATATACCAGTTACCAATGATTATATTCCTCTGATATCTACAGCAGCAGCAGAGAATAAAAGTTTCAACTGAACGCAACCAGACAAAGGAGAAAATCTCCCTTTTCATCTTCCGATGCCAATTTCACGTAGGCTACTGCTGGTAGTGATTATAGCAACTGTTCCGCTCTGGTGCTCAGGATAATTATTCTAGAGATGAATTAGGTTGTTGATGTAGTTGGAGCCAACTTCAGCAACATCAAGTGGGTCCAACACCGACATCTGATTAGGAAGAAACACTTTTCAGATTTCAATCTTCTCTATCTGTGACGCAGATTTCAATCTCCTGTATCTGCGAACTTTGCAGCATTTGATTACAATGCTAACCAGTGCATGCATAGGCCTACGTGTACATAATTATGTATATAACTATAAATGCTTATTACACATGAGCGATGATAAAAGTTATCGTATAATTATTCGGAGCCTCAGACAAAGTTGGTTGTCTGTATTAGGCTACTATTAATTTCGCTGGACTGCAAGACTTAGGCCCTACCTCTTTTTCCGATTAGTGTTCGTAGCCTATAAATATGTGTGCTTACATTTCGGGTAAATAGTAATTGTAGGCTATCCTTTTGAAAGCATAACTACAAGTCTACACATGTCTTTTCAGATACAGCTGGACCACATCACCGACGAGATGAGCATTTTCAGACAGTATTAATCGTTCTTAATTAGACCTACCTTTGTTACCATTTAAGCCACTGGCACTTAATCGCGCATTGTCATAGGACTTAACAATGGAACTGCTGTCTCGTGTGAAGACGTGTGTCTTTTCACACTCATAATGCCCTGTGGAAGTGTGGGTATACCCGTATTCGTGTTCGCAGGCCTACTACCCGTACGGGCCGTCCCGCGGGTCGGGTACGTGTCGGCATTTTACGAGTTTGGTACGAGTAGGACCTTCATGGGTACGGTTATATCCGGTTTGTTTTAGCCGCATTGGCGTGATGTTTCCGGCAATAGGCCTATGGAATAGTGAGTTTTGCAGTTTTGCACGTCAGATTTATTTGCTATAACTAACGGAATCTTCACTATCCCATCTGTTGGTAGGCAGCGCCGCAGCGGCCATTTGCTGTCTGTGTCGACCATAATTATTATGTCATAGCATTCAGTGAAATTGAGTTACATATGACATTCACCAATAAGTGTTCAAATTACATTTACAAAGTGACTTAAGTTGTTTCCATTAGCACATAGTGGTATGATGCTTTTGCATAATATAATTGATCTGTTCCGAGTTTCAGTTCTGACAGGCAGGTCTCGAGGTTCACAGGCTCTATCGTAAAGCGCCACTCGAAAGCCAAGAGTGGGCATCAGACGAGGAGCACCAGCTTATTTACTAGCGCTGCGTTGAGTCAAAATGGTTGTCCGTAATCGTCGAACAGGAGGTTCGAGTCCGGTGTACAGTCCGTGTGATACATAATCTCAAATCCTTTGATTGAATCCAGCAATCTTTGTTTTCCTTAATTACAACAGATTGGTGCAATCCAGGGATTCCAGGCTTCGTTTTCAAAACAAACTGGGACAAGAGTAGATCCAGTTTAAAAAACCGAGGACGAATTAGCCTAGGTACATGTAGGCTACTGTGTCATTCAAATTAACTCTGTTAATGTATGAAATACAACCTATTGGCATTCAAGTGTGAATGCAGATGTCCCCCACTCATGCGTTTACGACGGTTGTAAACACCACCTTTGCATGTTGTCAACATATAAAAAGGGGCAAACTAGGCCTATTCATAAATCATACCTGTTTTACCTATCAACAGCTACAGCCACTCCACAAAATAAACAAATCTTATGACAGACATCACATTTAAAGTTTATTTTAGCAACACATAAATTATAGTCTAACGCAAAGAACTTTCTACAAATTTAACTCAAGTTGACGATCTACAGTTTCAAATTCATGGAAGAAAACAACTGTACAAATAAAAAATATAATCGAAATCAAAAGTCTTTCTGCAGAGAGTTTAGAGACAAAAAAAAATCATGCTAAAGAATCCAAACTTTGACCTTCCTGCGTTTTTGGATCATTTCCATTCAAAAAACGTCTAACAGATGCAATAAATTTTCCCTTTACCAGCCAAAGTGTAGTAAACGGTACGGGAAATCATATACAATTTTAGTTGGTAAAGGGTTAAGTTGTGACCCAAGTCATACAATCAATACAAGTCAAGTCTCACATGCATCACGATAGGTTGCTATATAAATAAATTGCTTTAGACTTTACACAATTCATCAATGTCATGATTTAGACAAGCAGTTGCACATCAATAAAGAACATCAAATCAAATTATAAATTGAAATATCGTTTCTAGAATAATATATTCAACAACATTGCTTTCTGCAAATGTTCAAGACCATAAACTAAAATCAAATCGATCGAAATATAAATTATATAAACTGAAAATTATTCTAAGCACGCAACTTGCAATTTAGACTTTCTAAAATTGAGCAGTTTGTACACTTTAATATGCAACTATCTTCATGATTGGATGAAATTACGCTAAGCAGATCTATGGAAAAAGCTTCATGATTGGATGAAACTGGGTTAACATTAACACAACGATCTTCATGATTGGACGAAATCGGGTCAGCTACATCTCAGCCCACTTTGCAGCACCGCAGTCGATCAGTTCACGATTAACAAACTTCACCTGAAACAAAACATACATGTGGGAATTCAAGAATACTCTCAGCTCACCACAGAACAATTCTAATCTAAACTATATTTCAGACTGCTATTTTATTTCCATAAAGACCATTTTACAATCAGTTACCTTCAGCATTTGTATTCTCTACCACACAGGATTTGATAACAACCATAGGGTTAGCTTAGGTCAGTCTTAACACACATTTGGTGTCAGTGCTCCTGTCAAACAGTCAACCTTTAAGACACACATGCACTTGTCAATACCTGGCAGTCCTGGACACAGGTCAGCTCCACGTATGGAATTCCATCATGTTCCACTGCAACCACTTCCGCCTGAAGTATATTACCATCAACCAGTTTCTCCAGCAGTCGCTTTGCTTCCTTAGGAAAATCTTCGTTATCTGAAACAATTAAAAATGAACAACATCATCATGTGCTAACTCAGCAACATGTCCTATTGTCCCATCTGTAATAATATAAGTAAACAGGCATTCATTGCAATCTGTTTCCATTCTGTTTCCATGAAAGGTGCCAGGAATTCCCTCATAAAACACATGGCATGTTGCAAAGCATGCCACTATATACAGCAGGAGCAAAGATACCTGAATTAAAAGCAACTTATTAATCAGTTGAAAGAATTTATGCGATTAGCAAGACTAAAGGGCAGTTTTTATTCTAGTCCCACTCCTCCAGGGATGAATCAAGGTAGAGTAAATTCTGGAGAACCTACCTCTCCAAGAGATGCCTGGATTAAACACTGAATTGAAAGGGTAAACCTGTTTCACAATCCTAGCAACCTGAAGTACCGGTAGACAACTCATTGATCAGTTGAAAGAATTTACGCCATTAGCAAGACTAAAGAGCAGTTTTAAGAATGCCATTTAAAACTCACAAGCACACATGCCAAACTGGGTGGTCTTCCAATTTTGTGTATGAATCTTTTCTGAATTCATCCAATAGAATTTAAAGAATGCTTACATGCCATGCAACACCCTGCTACACTCCTACCAGATTATAATCATAATCTTACTGACAATATTCAAGCATTTTTAAAGCATCACAAAAATCTAAACGGACTTATGCTGCATCATTTTTGAAAAGTATCACTAGGTGGAGCTGAAATTGTTGTATGATTTAAAGTCTAAATCAAATTCAAAGTCAGTGTTCTCAAGACTTATCCAAAATATAAAACCGGTATATACTGTAAATAACACTAATTGAGACGACTGCAGTGAACTGAGTGCTAGCAACTGACAAAAAACTTCTACGGTATTTAGGAAGTCTTACCAAACGGAGGCACAATGTTGGCTAGATAGCACTCAACTGCTTGGAATGGCAAATCCATAAAGTCCTTTCTACAAAAAGTAATCAAGCAATCTTCCAATTTAAACTGTTTAAAGGAAAAAATCAAAAAGATAATTGTCTGCGCAATCAAACTATTCATGATAAGCAAAACGTAAAGAACTGATCTGAAAGTGATGACATCATTTTATGGTGAGAGACAACTTCAGTATTTGTGAATATGCTCAAAAAGTTAAATAGCAACAACACTTGAAGGGCCTTGTTAGTGACACCAACTTTGTTTATTTGAGAATGCTTGAGAATATACCATCTGGAATTCACATATTAGACATAAATATGATATTTAAACACATGACCCTATATCTAGACTGAGATTCAATATTCAAACTCAGCCAAGATGCAACTGGATTTTAGAAAACAATATTAAAACTTTATCGACCAGCGTGTAGTAAAATACACGGAAATCATAATATGTAGCTGGTCGTCAAAGGGTTAAAACTTCACCGAATCTGCTTCAGAGCGGAACCCCGCAAGCGAAGATATCCACCGTAGTCGACAAGTTTGATGTCGTACTCATCATCGTCTGGGTAGGCTTCAACGATCTGAGCACGATACCAGAAGCCAAATGCTGGTGCTACACAGATTATTCCAACTGAAAGTAACAGTCAAGTGAACATTTATTAAGTACAGCATTGTGTGTATGGGGTAATTGTTTTTCATCTTGCATATTTCTCAAGTTCCAGTTAATTATTGGATTAAATATTTTGTCCATCACATCTTAACATGGTAATAGCACTTCACTTTTCAAATCATCCCCACATCGTCCAAGTCAAAAAAGTCAAATATAGATTTAGAGTTAAGCTTAGTAGTGCAAACCTGAATGAAATTAAAATTAGCAGCTTGTTTCCTGCTGTTCATATGCTCAAAAGCATTCAATCATATACACAACGGTTTTATTTCAGAAAAGCAACATTGATTTGGTTCATATTTTGCTTCGACAGTAAGAATTCAGTTCTAAGTTAGACTGCATTGCATACCTACAGAACACAACATTCTGAATGAAAATTCCTGAGTCTCATAGAAGGTCTTCATACTTTCTATGGGTCGTGGAAGGTCTGGAACACGGCAGTCAAGGTTATAGCATTTCTTCATCTTTGACGTCAGTATCTCCAGTTTAGAAAACGTTGGATGACTTGGCAGATGAAGAAACAAGTGATTGGCAGTGATGACATTTGCGACGACTACGTCCAGTGGAGCACCAACTGGCATGCTCAGCTGAAAACATCACGTATATCAACACGTACAGTAACTCAGATTGACGTGAAGAACACACACAAGAATCTGCATCTGGGTGTCAATCAATCGCATATCAATCGCTTAAATTCATATGGCGCCCCATCAATATCTCTACTCAGAGGTAGTGTGTCACACAGATACTGACCCTGCTATAATGGCAAGGTACTTTATATTCAGATTTATAAAGATGTACAGGAGATCTGCATTTATTTGAATCGTGAAGAAGTATATGACCATAGATAAACAAAAGCATAATTGTACACAGAAAAAAGGAAAAAACAGACCACTATCACCATCAACCAATGCATAAGGCATGTGCTCGAGTTTCCTAGTATAATCCTGTAACTCTGCCGTAAACACAACACGAGAAGAGGAAACTGAATCAGCTGATTAAGTGCAACTAACAAACAGTTACGGATAATCTGTTCAAACTGCAAATGCTGATTCCATTGCAGAACAAATCAGTGGACCTTTTGACAATCTTCTCAAACTGTTAATATCAACAACAGTTAATTTATTTCATCGCCAGTTGATATCCAATTGACTCGGTCACTACTCACAAACAGCAGTCCACTTATTTGATCCATACGAAGTTTTCTAATAATAATTCACCTGTGTAATTCCAACGGATTCCGGAGGAACGTCTGCTGAATGCTTTTCGTAATCGACTCCAGGAAACTTCTTCTCAGGAAATTTCTTCTTTATCAGATGAAGGGCTTTGTTCACCTGATGCGGAGTTCCTGTTCACATCGGAATATAACATTGGTTGCAGTAATGTTTCACTTCAATAATGAACAAAACCTTTGCGGAAAATAGAATTCAATACAGGATTGGGAAAAACTAAACTATAAGAGCAATGATTGTATGTAGATGGCAATCGGAATTTCAGAATTCTTGCCCGATGTACCTGCTTCAACATAACATCAAAACAAAAGAATATCTTCTAGCAGCAATTTGCATGACACAAAAAATAAATCCAAGACAGCTTTATATGTCCCACATACATTGAGTAGCTTGAAGAGTTCACAAAGTGACGGACAAATAACTCCTGCATACATCCGAGTCCCATTTGAAGATTCATCCAGTTGAATACCCTGTACTGTTGCGCCCAGAATCCACATTTGCAATTTATTTGTTCAATTAAAAACAATTTAACCCCCCATCCTGAAGCTAACATAACATAACAAGGGTTTCAAGTGGTTCAGAAGATGCATAAGTCTACATTAAAACCTCTCATAATTAATTTTAATATGGAAGATTAGTAGCACAATTTATGAAACTATGAAAGGTCATATATTCTGTGGTCTATGGACTCCGCCCAAGGCTATTACGTACTTCCGGTAGCCTGAAACCAGTGTAAGTATGACATCACTTACGGGGAACCGGTCTACAGGCCATTAGAACAGGGAACCAGCGTGGCTGCTTAGAGTTGTAATACTATCCAGTGTTCACTGAAACCGTTCTATCATTCAATTTGTACAAGCCATTCTATAAAGATAGCAACCAGAGGCGTAGCGACCGCCCTCCGTACCCTCCGACCGAAGGGGGCCCCCGGCAAGAGAGGGGCCCCTAAAAGTGCCAAAAAATGAATGAAATGACTAAAAAAGGTCATCGACTTTTTCGGACTGCGAATTGATGAAATTTTCCCGAGATTTTGGCCGGATGACTAAAACAAAGTCGTCAGAAATTTCTGGGACATTATGCTCGGAGGGGGCCACGTTCATTGTTGCTACGGCCCTGATAGCAACTGAACAGAAACAGCAAACCTTGAAGGCAGACAACCTTGCACTGAGTGCTGTACAATTTGGTCTGAAGAAATAGGTCGGCACCAGATTTCTTCTTCAACGTCCCAACGTTTTTGCCTTGTCGACCGATCAGCCGGCCACAGAGTTCGGAAGGGAAGTCAAATTTATAAATGGTGCTGATGTTGTCCATCAGTTTCTTGTTGTATTGACTCCACTTCTTCATCTGATCCACTTTATCCTTCCAACAAAAACATAAACAGAACCACAAAACAACTATTTAAAGTTACATTCACAAATACACTAAATTCGTCATTCAAGTAATGTCAGTATATTATGTATGTAATTCGTATGCATTGTACAATTAGGCGTGGGAACCCTTGTAACCCAGGCATGGCAATAAGGAAAGTGAAGTTACCTTGGGGAACATAGCATCCATTTGATTAAGAAGAAAAGCATGCAAACTTGGAAGACGTAAATAAGTCACTACTGATCAAAAACCACAGCACACACACACACACACACACACACACACACACACACACACACACACACAGCCATACACAACACATCACCTTGATTATGTAAAAAAAACTTACTTCATTGTAGAAAACTGCATCGCCTCCAGTCTTTGTCTCAAAAGAGATGACGGCCGAATCCTGGCTTGCAATTGATGAAGAATGCAGACGTATTTCTTCTTGGTCAGACAAAGAACCACTGGTTCCCTGGTCAAACTCTCTGAAACAGCCGAAGCTCTTACGAAAAGCACTTGTTGGTTTAGTCCCAGTTGCATCCTGCGGTTTCTTTTCTTTCATCTTCTGTGCCGGCATCAGCTGTGATAGTCCTGGATGTATACTCTCAAATAATTCATTCTCATCGGCAACATCTCGTTTCAGCAGATCTTCCAACATTTCCTCGGACATCGGTAAACAGTCCTTACCTCCACTTCCATACACAGACATTCCATTGCCAGACTGATTCAAACACACCGAGCCAAATTCATCTTCTAAATTATTGGAATACCTTTCCACATGTTCCATATTGCCATCATGAATGGCCAATGCTTCAATTGGAGCTTCATCATTGACAACACTGGAAGAACCGACATCATAAGGAAATTCATCGACCTCATTGGATAGATGGATAAATGTTTTCATCTGTTCTGACGGACCTAAGAAATCTTCACAAGAGCCGTCATTCTGAAGAAGCACTTTGAAGGCTGTCTGGTCATCTCGGTTTCTTATTAAATCAGGGTCTTCAAAAATGCACACGTTGTAATCAGTACTTTCATCACAAAATTCGTGGCTACTTGGCAATGTGATCATCCGATACTCTGATTCGACTGAACCCAGGCTCGCCAAGTGATCGCTTCCAGATTCACTGAGGCTGCTGGCAGTAGGAATTGGCTTCCTGATTTGCTCTATCCAAGGGATTTTCCTTCGTCTGTAGGCCCACAGGAGACCGATAATGGCAGCTCCAGTTGGAACAATTGCCACAAGAATCAGCTTCAGACTCATTTGTAGGCCCTATTCGTCTTCACAGGAAGTATCCTATCAACATGAAATTAAGAAATTCTTCTTAAAACGGAGCAATTAGATAAAATACCCACCAATGATACTGATAGTAGCCTACAAACTGGTGAGGATAAATTCCAACCAATGGCCTAAAAGGCGCAATTTCGCTACTGATATCTACGACGTTGTGCTGTTATTCGGACCATGAAGATTCGCTATAACACGTCTACTTCGTTCAAAAAATTGTTAACAGCAACTTACTCCAAAATCAACCTAATAAAAGGCAATAAATGACTTGCTTTGGCCCATTAAATTACGGTATGCTTAAATAAATATAAACTTACGTAACTGTAACTCGAAAACGATTTTGAATCATGCATTTCCCGTAGAAGGTTGAAACCACGTGCCACGGTGCCTCCCAGAACACGTGCTCTCGCGCCGTCTACGCTGACTCTCGCGCGCAAGAATGTGCGCGAGTGTATACGGCCTAAAACTATGGTGACTGTTAATTGCACCTGGATGTATGTAGGTAGCATACATGTACTTACAAAAGTCGGCTTATATTGGTGAATTGGTCCATTTGGGTTCTATACGGTTTTCAATACTGCAATGTCATGATCATAGGTGCAACCACCCTATATATATAGGACCCACGGGACGCGTCCCCCCAACTTTTGAGTGGTCCCCTAACTTTATTATTATGGTCTCCCAACTTTTAGAACGTGATTCATTATGGCCCCCCCCAACTTTTAGGACGTGATTGTACCTATGATGGTCATGATGTGTTGATTTAGAACTGCTTGCACAGCCTTAGGTTACAGAGCATGCAGCAGTTTCACGTTAATTCTGTCGTTTTACCAATAAAATTAATTTCTGATCAAGTTTCTTATTTTCTGCCTAGTGTCAATTCACTGCTCAGATACGTTTTCTAAATTTGGTCATAGCTGGAGACATTAATTTTGGTCTATGCTGGTTTCCTACCAGCACATTGAGTACTGGATTGCTGGTTCGGAAATATCAGCTTGGTATCATCCAAAACTATATGCAAGAGCTTTGTTGCACCTCCGGTATCCAAAGTCACCCGTTGCACAGTAGGGGGGAGGGGTACATCTAGTTCCATGTAACAAACTGCAACTATCCAGAAACGATCCTTTTCCATGGAGGTTTGGAATGGGTGCCGCAGGAGTTGAACTTCCTTCCTGGGATTCTTATTAAAGTTTTTCTTTAATTCAACTAAAAACTGTAATTTTTGCCATGCTAGAGTTTGGATTGGCTCTCAATAGTCCCCCTGTTCAACAGGCACTACAGAAATTCATGAATGAATGGATGAATGAATGAGTGAATGAATGAATGGATCAATGAATGAATAAGTTTGTTCTTTTTGCTTTTCATGCCACTGTGTGCAGACATCAGTCAACCACTATTTTCTCTGCTTTATGAACTGGACGAGGTAACAGGGGTAAACGCAATCACCTTTGGACTGGAGATTACCGGTACTGTAGCCCCAATTTTCATATCCAGAAGAATGGCAGGTATTTTCTCTTCTCAGACAAAGGAGGCATTCATTCTGAGCCCTCAAGATTTGAAAACAGTGGTAGGCAGATCATCATCATCATCGTCGTCGTCGTCGTCGTCGTCGTCGTCGTCATCATCATCATCATCATCATCATCATCATCATCATCATCATCATCATCATCATCATCATCATCATCATCATCATCATCATCATCATCATCATCACTTATTCATTTTCTTAACTCATCAGTATTAGGCACGATGCATAAGCAGTGCCGTAAGACTGCATGCTCTCACAATTTCACAATGATGTGCCCTTCGTTTGTGAAACCAACTGCCATGAATACTCATTAATTCATCACCTGCATTTAAGTTAAATAAACTATCAAGACCCATCATTAATCAGGTCGATTATTAATTCGATCTTTGCCAGCCAAGTATTGCACATTTCAGACTTCATCTACCGAATTGAAATAAAGAATATTTTGGACAATTTATCCATCTGACCTCTGGTTAAAAAGATTAACTCAAACAAATGTCTGATGCCAACACAAATTTCTTGAAGGCATGCCTATATTTAAATAGCAAAAGTTTTTTCAAAGCCAACAGCTTATTTCTTTACATCAGACGAAGACAAATATTTAAAATTAATTACTGGCTTTGCATCACCAAAGGCATGTGTTCAGGGCAAAATGTTACCAAGGGGTTCTATTGAATGCATGTTTATCTGTCTAGATTTATGTTATATAGGTTTGTTTCTTTGACATCTGTAATGACTGTTTTTTTTATGCCCTGTCTGAGCCTGTTACCTAGACGCTCTTTACTCGCTTTGATAAATTATGGTATAGATCAGGTATCACGGCACAACAGAAAAATAACCCAATTTCCAGCTTATTATTATTTCTTATTTTTATGGGACATCTGGCATCCGTGTTTGCCATTGACTGCACATGATGCCATTTATTGAACAGTTTTCATACTGTGTTCGAAAAAAAAAATCAAAAACAGTTAAGGTCACAGTTTACTTCAGCAAGTGTTTACTTCAAACAGTTCCAATGACATCAGTTTTCAATTACATTGCAAACAAGTTAAATTACTATAGACTGACAAAAATAGTGTCCAACAGTATTTAAACTTTTCATAAAATCAATATACAGTACATCTGGTATACAAGAACGTTATACGTAATGTTTGTGAACTCAATACTACGGTAAGTGCGTCTAATTCACTTCTACAAAGTGCTTAGACCAGTTCTTCGTTAAGAAAAAAATAAGCATGATATAATTCTTAACTGGCCAGAGTATGCAGACATGCAAAATTCCTAAGCAAGACTGAAGCCTCACAAAGAAAAACAACAGCTTCAAATGTTATATGACCTAAAGTTGCCTGTCTTTGGTTTCTTTCAATTTTCTAACAAACTGGAAATTGACTGGTCACTGGTCAGCACATCATTATAAAATTGTTCAAGCCGCTTTGTGTCATAATTCAAGCATTGTAATCAAGTGTTGCTCAAATGCAGCAGTATGCTAAAGTAAACAACCGAAAAGTTAGAAATTAGTTTTCAGTGCACATGATCAAAGCGTCATAGCAGCTAATGACATTTACACAAGAGGATCTCAATCCACGATCAAAGTCTCATTCTATGCCCGACTACGTTGCATCTCATTGACTAACACATAAACACATGTTGTAAATCTAGTGTGCCACACGAACCACACCAAGTCTTTTACATAATCACCATCAAATTCATAAATTAGTATTTTTTGCTAGCACTTGAGTAAAAGCCGTCACTGTTGACATATCACCCGCGGCAACATCAAACATTCTGACACTGTACTTCTATAAATAACAGAACTTTAGTCTACATGGGTATATATATATCTTCTTTCGATAAAACATTTTTGGTCTAGGACCCACTGTCTTACCCTTTGCTATATAAAACACTGTTGTACAGTATCTCAAATACATAATTGCCTAACTGAGGAAAAATCTGCTTTTACAACACATCAAACATTAAGTTATTCAAAACCTCAAAAATAACCAATTTATACCAACAACTATAACGAATAACCAATAATACAGAATTTTCACATTTCTCTAACAACCAGATTTAAATTAAATATTTAACCTAAATTGTTTCAACTTAACAAGAAAAAATTCGTTGCTCTCATTAATGGCAAATACAACAATTAAGATAAGAAAATATTTCTGTTAACATTTTATCAAAAATAAATATTACTTTACCGTGTATAAGCATAATTAAAGTGTATCAAAGCAGCAAAGTATAATATGCAAATTAAACCGTCTGCTAAATGAAATAGTAGAATTAATTACAGTGATGCAGACTTATAAATATTGTATATGTTTCAAAGTTCTAGCATTTTAATAACAATCATGACTACTGCCAGCAACAAGTTTGAATCAAGTACTATCAAAGTGTCAAACTTGTTAAATTATATTCTATTTACGGTTTTATAAAGCAACTCTCACATCACATACAAAAGTTAGACTTCTGCATGAAAATGAAAGCAACTTTTGAAGTTTCATTATAGTACAGCATGAAACTAGTCAGCTGTTGCCAGCATTTCTGTAATCTAATGTATACATGACTGATAATTAATTGATAATGCAAATGAGAAGTCAACAAAATGACAGAAGAACAAGTAATATATTCAGCATATTGTGCACGCTGATATTTACAATTTGACAGTTTCTGGCATGATTTATGTTTGGCAGCTCATGGCAACCTCCACATAATTCAAGCCGCAGGAACTAGACAACATGGTTTAAGAAATTCTGCCATTGCTGGACCATCTGTCGGGTGCAGCCTATCATCTAGTGTCCACAACCACGAGCAGTCAATCAATTCAAGATAGGACTTAAAACAACAAAGGACTACAATAACATTTGTTTAAGTGTGTGCGTGTGCACGCGTGCGCGTATAGACTCCTTTATCGCAAAACTAAATTCACAAACTGCAACTTAGCACAAAAAAGGATTTTTCTGTCCACACGACTACTATAGTACTTGGCAGGCCATCCTCCAAGAGCAGTGAAACCATTTTGGCTGTGTATATCTTAAGTTAAGTAGTAATAATAAATGGCTAAGTGATCATAATGAAAATAATAAGAAAAATAAATAATTGAATTGTAGTACTTAGCCATTATGATCACTTAGACAAATGTTTATGATCAATTGTTTTTACGTTATGAAACGATTCTTCTTAGAATAAAGCACATATTGAGTGTATGTAAGCAGCATGCACATTTAATTGCATACATGTACAACTTGTTTAGTACATAAATTAACATAAATTGTCACAAATATAAGATAAACGAAGGCAACCATTTTAATTATTCACATAAGTAATTCAATAATTAATCAGTTACAAAATGTAAAAGATCTGCAAGTATAGCCAGAATGAGTTCTAAGTCAGCTGTCTGTACCGGTACTCTGTCTTGATGAGGCACACGACGAAAGATGACAAAGGTTTCACAATAAAAGGATTCATAATAATTATACCAGTTCAGAGATGTTATCTGCTTTCGATGTGAACAGTGAACACTGACCAAAGGTCAAAGCACTTGGAAATGAGATTATCTTATCCTACGACTGCATCATCGCTGACGTTGAAACGACGTGAGGGAGCGCCATAAAGGACGACGACGAGAACGAAGACGTGACATTGTCAAACGACTCGCAATCATCTTTTCTCCCTTTCTGCTTCGTGTGAACTTTCATGTGTCGCGCCTTCTCGTCGCTGCGAGAGAACTTCCGATTGCAGAGATCGCAGGAGAACGGCTTCTCGCCCGTGTGCGTACGGATGTGCGTCGTGAGATGGTCGCTACGGCTGAACGCACGTGAACACGTCGGACATGGAAACGGCTTCTGTCCCGTATGTATGCGCATGTGACGCGTCAACTCGTCACTACGTGAGAACCGTCTGTCGCATGACTGCATGAGGCAGGAGAAGGGTCGCTCGTGTGGCGGAACTTTGCACGGCCGGACGGGATATTTCCTCGGTCTGATGGGCATCAGCTCCATCGTCGTCGGCTTCACGTCCAGCATAGAATTTCTCTGACCAAGTGGCTCGGTCATTCTTTGAGAGACTGGAACCATGTAGTCCATTGGCTCGTTCTTTACTACGGCCAGATTGCAGGAAACGGGCGGCAACGACGACAGGTAATTATTCTGCTGTGCAACTTGATAGTTCTGCGACCAGATGAGTTTCGTAGCCTCAGTCAATGGACACGGCGGCAAGCTGCTGACCATCTGTAGCGCTGGAGTCGTAAGGTCAACCGTCGTCCCATCACCTGAGATCATCGCCTGGTGATGACTACTCGTGTGGTAAAGAGATGGTTCGATATGATCCCTAAACGTGGATGAAACGGAAGTGGAGTACGGGGGAGGTAGGCTATCGTTCCTTTCATGTCGTGTCAGCTGAACTGGGGTCGGTTTAAGGTCAAGGACAGGCGTGGATTCGTAGCATACCAGCGACTCTTTCTGCGAGTGATCTTCAGCGTACATCTGCTGCATGCTGGCGCCCACTGTTGAATCAACAATGCTATCTTCAACAAAGCAGCCGACTGCGCTGGTGCCACCGGTTCTATTTTCTGGTGATGCACTGGCAGCACTTGGTTGAGAAGAAGATGGTGTGTCAAAGGATCCAAAGAATGCCTGGAAAAGCTCGGATGTATTGTCATTGGCACCATTGTTGCTGCTGCTGCAGCTGGTGGAGATGTTGGCCTGAGAAATCATGTTGAAGAACGGGGACAGGATCGACATAAACGTCTGTCCTGAAGGCGTGTTGGTCGCCGTAGAAACCGACGGAAGGCCAGATGCAGTGAATGTACCCTTGTATGATATTCGATGTGTTACCGGAGTGGAGCTGCTGCTGGCGCCCCCCTGTGATTGCTGTCCACCCAATCTTTCAGGAATCGTCACTGCTGCCTGAAAAGTAGCTGCAAAAACAAGATAAAACATCATTAATATTATTATTAATTATTATTATTATTGACTGTTATTGTTAATTCTGATGCGTTCAAACTACTAAGGGAAAATATTCTGTAATAATATCAGCATAGTCTAAAGCAGAATAAGTCCTGTGCTGGGTCTGCTGGCACAAAAAACAGCAGAGTTACATGATCACATTTTTACTTTGAAAGTGATATCTATATAGCTCTAAAGTTGATGTATGTTTGGGTACAAAACAAAGTTATATTCCAATCCAGTATCAGATCTGCACTTTCTGACACTGCTACATGCAAGCTCAGAAGATGAGATTTGGTCTGGAAAAGGAAGCCAGACATTGAATTTTAGTTGTGAGGCTGATTTTCAGGTGGCAATACAGATATTCAACAGAGCTCTATCTTGTTTACGAGCTGTTTGAGATCAGTCACCAGAAGACAGGATGTTTTTGCAGATAATTTACTGAACCATGAAAGACATCAAAACACTAACAACAGGATCACAATTATGCAGACTCAAAATAAAAACGCTGCTAGACATTCACAACAGTTCTAATAGCAGCTGTCTATAAATATAACTTGTATTAAACACAGGTCTGCAACAAATAATAATACTAATAGTAATAATAATAATATTCATTTATTCAATTCAAATGGACAAATCATATGCAGTATGATTACCAGGTACATGAAATATTGGAACACATGACAACAGGGTAAACAAGAGCTCATTCTATAACCCTTGAACTGTATGGTAGCCAATTCTACCTCAGTTCATAATAAAGGTAGGATGGTCTTTGTCATAGGCTACAAACAATTTCTACAATCTAAGTTCGTGTTCTTTCTTTATAAAAACTCTGGTATAAATTTTTTTTCAAACAATGGCAAGAACTACAGTGGTGCCCCGTCTATCATGATCCAGGATACAAAGACATATACAGCAATATTTCAACAACAACAATTGCTAATTCTAAGTATATCAAATTAACAACATCATCACGATCCGAAAGTGTAATCTGGTATTGGGTCTAAGCATGAACAGAAGAGTTCAGCGAGGTTGATGTGAAACGGATGCTGTGAGTTGCACATCAACAGCCTAAAAATGGCAGCCAGACTGCATGCAGGCAGACAGAAAAAGAACAACCTGTACTCAACAACCAACGAACCACCTAGCCATTGTCTACGGCTGCTCTGTCTCGACGTATGCCTTTGGAAATACAATCACAGCCCGACAGGTGTTTGTTGCAAATCAGACAATGTATACATTTATGCCACAGGCCTCATGAACAACTGATATGCAGACAGCTTTTACTGCCAAAATAAAATGATTGGCGGCATAGCATGAATAGCTGCATGGGCTCTTGAGCAAGTAAAGAAAAATGAACAGGTAAAAGTATCAGACTTATTATCCAGGCTATTCATATTGCTCAATGATCATGACTTTACGAAATGAACACCATGCACTGGCATGCAGGTATGACAAATGATGAATGTTTTTTAATACAATAGAGGGGTTATTTATAAACAGAGCACTTAAAACAATTTCTTTGTCATTTTGTGGCAGCTAGGCTTTATGCCCCTATTCAACAAATACCACCAGAATCTGTGTCCAATGCCCACAAAAGAGTCTATAGATAGCCAAATTAATTTTCAAGCTCAAGGCAGAACTATTCACTAACACTGTGCTAGTGTTAGGCCTACTCATGAGTCATCCAACATATTCAACAACTCATCCAGTTATTCGTGCGTTGCTCATAAATTTCAATGACAACGCACAACAAAAATAAATCTATAATCATCTCCCACGTATACAAGTTTGACCACTTTATGGCTTGTCATCAATTCTCATTACTCAACAGGAAATATCAACAAATATAACACGATAAAAACCTAAATCCTCTTCTTAGAACCCAACCTACTCATGAACATGAAAAATTTGTTATCTTCTGCAAAGCTTTTCAACAGACACTAGTTACAGAAAAACCTAAAATTCACAACCCACAGTGGTTCTGGATCGAATTACAAAAGAAGTGGATCTAGAAAGCTTTTGAAGTAAAATCAATCTGGTTTACAACCTTGCCAGCTGGAGCCACAGGCAACTAAAGTAGTTAGATATTCATCACGTAACCTGATTTAAAAGAAAATAAAGTTAAAACAATGGCTCTCCTGCATCAAGCAACACACATTTATCTTTGTTTCCTATCCTCAGTTCATGTTGCTTATACTTTTCTGTTTCTGCTTTGTCACCATTCCCTTTAAGTATTCTAAATTTTACAACGATAAACTTTAGCTAAGGTCTCCATGTATCTTATTTATAGTTTAGTTGGTAATTTGGTGTCTCTCTATCTCTTAGGTGTCTTTATCCCTTTAGGTCTTTGTTTTTGTCTTTGAGATGATTTTCTTCATTTGGTAGCAAAATAAAACCATTTTCATTAATTGATTTATTGACATTTCAGAATATTTCCAATGATTGTTTCAACAGAAGCAGACTTAGCAGAGGCATAACTTATAATTTGGGGATTTCCTTTTTTTCAATTTCGACATGGCTGCAAAATTGTTTTAATAGATATTAGTTTTAAAATTTGGGAAAAAATTTAGGGGTCTGAACAGAAGTAAAAGTGTTCTCAAAACATCTGCGTTACTGATTCAGCCAGACATCTGAACAACAGCCAAATTAATTTCACTGAATAACAAAGCAAAAATAATTTTCATTTGTCAGAACTGTAACAGAGTTTATAAGACTTAAACTCCAGATTCTAAGTAAAAGATAATCAAATCTTCCAACAACATCTGTGCAAATCATAATATCAACATGTGTGAATTAGACACTTGTAAGAAAAGTTAAGTTAATGACATTTAAAGTTGTACGCAACACCAGGAGTCCAGGACACATAACCATCCAGAGAAAAACCAGGCCACATCCGCTAAATGGCGGTTAATGGGGGTCAAGTACAGGTCAGAAAAAGAAAGGTGTTCTCTCTTGTTGCATCTCTGTGGTCATACTTCTGCACCGGATAAAAGCGCCAAAGGAAGATGGTTCTGGGCAGTTACCGACGTGGTGCACGTGAAGAACCGCATTTTATGCAGTGCAATGCACTTTACCAAGTTTTCCATCTCGTCATCTTATCAGCTAGTTTTGATACTAGGGCTAAATAAACAGTGCTTTCCTTTGACGTTACAGTGTTGTACTGTCAACCATGAGTTCAGAGGTTCAAATTCTTGCCAGGAATGATTATACTTACCTAGAGGATCTCTGCAAATCTACCGAACTCAGCCGTAATGATTACTCTGATCAGACACTGTTGGTGAGACAGCAAGACTGGCCACACATCATTAATCAGTATGAGCACTGCATG
>OX243812.1:40225703-40335703 GCA_945859605.1 Lumbricus rubellus
AGACAGAAGAGTGTAGTTGATATTAAGCAATGTAGGTAAAACACCAGAACGGAACAGAATCTATTTAAAGACATTATGGGCTAGAGCCGCTAGACAATGTAGGCATAGTCGCCGCTTAGACGTTAATTTTAGACTATGCTGTAAGCGTTAGGTAATGTGAAGCTGCGTGCTGATGAAAATAATGATCTAATAGTTAATAACATTGATCTCCAGCAAATAATTAGCCTATTTTCAAAATGTGATTATATATGTAGGCCTATTTGATTTAAGTTTTCTTAACAAAATATCATTTCATATAAGTTTGAATTACGCATTGGTCAGTTAATATACTTACTAACATGCTTGTTGTTATAATTGGGTCTATTATAATTAGTATTATTGTTATTAGTACTGCTATTAGGTATTAGTATTGTTATTATTTTTATGCCCCGAGGTATATATGATCCCACTGATTTATTAGTTTTAGTCATGTTGCCAAGTTTTAGTTTTAGTTAATAGAAACTGACACTTTTTGGTTTCAGTTTCAGTTTCTTTGGTTTTAGTCTTGATTTAACCTAGTTATTCTTTCACTGATGGGCTTGCTTAACCATCAACAACGTAGGCCTATATAAAATAGGCAGTAGCAGCCTTTTTTCTTGCAGTATACAGAAACATCCCACGCATCATAGGCCTAGGCCTACATGCTATACTTAATATATGGCCTTTTATTGATTAAAGTCGTATAAATTTCTTGTGAGCATTATGAAGACTGCCATTGCATTATTGCAAAGGTCTGTTATTCTTCCCTTAAGTCAAGTCACGACAAACCGAGTATAGACCTATTGGCTGAATAATGCTGATTGTGAAAAGTGGAATTTCCGCCATTTCGTCCCTATGTACAACGGCATAGAATATCCTTGGACAATTGATTTTCGTTGTGTGTTTTCGTTTAGATTATATTTTATTAATAGTCTTGAGTGCTTTACTTTCACTTATCAATTTTGGTCAGATCTGATAATTTTAGTTTTATAGCTATGGACGGTCTATAATGGACCTACATGTATGGTTATTTAGTTTGTTTTCGTTATAGTTTTAGAGTCGGTTGACTAAAACCTTAAGCTTTCGTTATATAACGATCGAGTGTTTTTGTTTTAGTTTTCTTTAACGAAAACAACACTAGCCTAGTCTGGACTCTTTCCATCTGAGCGAAACAGACATGTCAGCTCCTTAAAATAGTAATTGGGACGATGTCTGATATGTCATTGATGGTAGTGCATGGCACGATGATGACTGGATTGCTCTAAAGTCAATTTTGCAAATGAAACAATGGTGGCCACCACCATGAGTCAACCAAATCCTTGCAGCTGCATTGGTGATGAAGGCTGCGACTGTCACTCGCGCTGTCTCGTTGCTCAAGATGGAATTGTCATGGCTATCAGACAATATGGAATTGTCATGGCTATCAGACAATATGGAATTGTCATGGCTATCAGACAATATGGAATTGTCATGGCTATCAGACAATATGGAATTGTCATGGCTATCAGACAATATGGAATTGTCATGGCTATCAGACAATATGGAATTGGCAGGGCTATCAGACAATATGGAATTGGCAGGGCTATCACCTGCCTACCGTCAAACGTACCCAATCAGTCGGTTTTTCTGTATAGGCCCACTTTCCTAACCCATCTCATATCAGCTTCAATCAGAGGCCTGTCACAAGGCATCTGTTTTGTTGGCATTAGGTAAACACAAGATGGAGGGCGTGTGTCCATGCGACCATGAACCAATCGCTTGGGTGTGTGTCAACAAGTGCAGCAGGGCAATGACTGAGAATGGCGGACTGTAGGCCGGTAGTTCAAGGTTTGTTGCAGCTGAAGCCAAATAGGCAGACGAAGCCAGCGACCCTGCCAGCAATTCTCATGCCAATATCACCATTATAATTATATCCAATAGTTGTTTATTTCAATGGCCTGTACTGCCCTGCAGGCTGCAGCGAATTGATAGAATCAGAAAATTAATAAGTTATAAGAATGTTATAAATTGGTATATTTAGCTACACCGGTTTGTTGGTTGCATAACGGACTTCGGTTCAGGCCCCAGGCTAGGAGTTGACATTTAGAGATTTAGATAGGGCCTATCTCAGGCTAGCACGTGTGGGACGCAGAGGCGCAAGCTGCTGCGGAGCGACCTTGGGCAAGTTGCTTACCCATCATTGTCTGTGGGGAAGGCAACGGGAAACCACGTCACTCATCTCATCCCCCAGGGGCATAAAACCAATGAACATGTCTTCGGGCAGATAACTATCATCATCAAGAATGCTATAGCCTGTTTTAGGCCCCTCTTTTCAAGTAACAGTGAATAGATGTTTACAGTGATTGTGAAATAGGCTAGGGCCTACAAGTCAACAAGAAAGATCGGTTATACTGTTAAAGGTATTAATTGTTTCTTGGGCTGGTTCTGAAAGAGAAGTCAGTCAAACGAAATTTAACGAATCTCTATAATTATCACATGATCAGTGGAAGAAACATTTTGATCGTTACATCCGTAAATGACTTATTAGCCTAATAAATGGTAACCTATATATGGCTGGTCTCTCGCGACAAGGAATGCCGAGAAATAATAATAAAAATATGTAGGCCTAATTATTGGTCGATGAACATCGGACATGTATAGATCTACGATTCTACGTGTATTCATGGACGAAGGCTTACGAAGCTACATGTTTGCCATTCCAAGGACAGCTGAATATATAATTGTAATTACCATACCTAGTCATAATTTGAAACTATTACTTAGAAGGGACATTGCATGCATGCGATGCTCTGTGTGAGATACGATAGTTTTACTTAATTAGGCCTATAATTAGATCTAGGGCCTTCTAGGTCTATTAGTAAACATTCCACTTTAACTGTAGGCCTAGTCTTGGAAAGCAGGAACATGTTTCGAACTTTCTTTCCCTCCTTCTGGCTTTTCTTCCTTCTTTCTTTTCATTGTCTGTTATTTAATTTCCTTTGTTTCTTTCCCATAACTTGCCTGCCTGTCATCGTTCTTCCATAGCTGCGGTTATCTGCGCTCTGTCGGTTTAAGTGCCTATATATCTCTTCTTGTCTGCCTACCTGTGTGCCTTAATCAGTATCAGTCTATTATAGCCTGTCGTCCTGCAGGCTGGCCTTCATCGGACCTGAAACTTAGTTCGTCGTATTTTTATATCGTGTTGCTTATTGACATGCATGTAGGTCTAGGGCCTCTAGGCGCTGTATACATTATATATGCAACATGTGCTAGCTATCCTTACTGATAATCATTTTCAGATCGAAGTTGTCGTTAATCAACCAGTGGCGCAACTAGGATTTTTAGTTTGGGGTGAGTTAGGCCTTGAGCACGGGGGCGAGTGCGGTAGTGGAGCCGATGACTCAATATTTTGGGGATGGCTTCACCTTCGTTTGAAGAGGGTTAAATCCCCCAAAGCCCAGGGCCAGTTACGCCCATGTTCTCAGCTCCAGTCAGCCATCTTTGCATAGGCGAAGACTTGGCCCGAACTTTCGAGGGGGGACGGACGAGCGCCCAAAGATGATCCCGGAGGCGCTTCTGCATGGGAGGTGCTTTTGTGCCCCCTCCCAGATATCGAAATTTTTGAAAGTGTGCTTTTCTCATCCCAATACCAAGTTGATAATGGCCCAACTCCCCAGCTATTTTCCACAATAATTCTCACACTGCTTAGCAGCCACAATATAGTTGTGTCGGTTTTCAGGTCAGAATCAAGAATCGCCAATTCAATAAAAAAAATTATGCGGCGCTCTCGTGTTGCAAAGCGACCACTGCGATTAGGCAATGTCGGTAACCGGACATTTACCCCCCCCCGGACATATTCCCCCCGGACATATTCCCCCCGGACATATTCCTCGGACAATTACCCCCGGACGTTCCCCCGTTTTTGACTAGGACATTTACCCCCCCCCCCGGACAATTTCCCCCTCTGTACATATAGGTTAGGCATCGTGATGGTCGGTTAGGGTCAGGTTAGGCATCGTGAGGGTCGGTTAGGGTTAGTGATAGGGTTAGTGCAGTCATTCATTAACATATAGGGACCCTTATGGGGGGAATGTCCTAGGTCGGGGGGGAAACGTCCCGGGGGAGGAGGGTAAATGTCCGGGGGAATATGTCCGGGGGGAATATGTCCGGAGGAAAAATGTCCTACATTCGGCAATGTTATACAGTGGGTGGAAACACGTGCATAGGCTACGTGCAGAGACCGACATGCATATAATATTATAATGATAAGACGTAACTATCTGATGGTCATTTGTGTCATATCAGCAGGTCGGTCATCAGACTGAAATGACCCCAAAACAGCAGCATAGGATGAGACAGGGTCTTATCTGGTTTAGGTAGGCGAAGGCTACATGTATACATAACTGCTCTACTCTAATCTGTTATATATATATAATTATTTTTATATATAGGGCCTAAATACACTGTGTCCGGAAAAAGGGACCCATTTTGTAAATATGAAAATAAATAGTAAATGTTGATCGATTTTCACAATTCAAAGACCGTTTTTATCCTAACATATTTGTCTAACATTCGTGAAAATATAAAAGTTCCAGTCCAAATAATGACGTCATTTTGACGTCATGTGCACAAAAAGTCAAATTTCAGAGATACATGCGCAAAATCATCAAAAATTTCAATATTTTTATGATGTAATTTTTCAATAATAAATGTAAGTTTATTTTTATTTTTATATCTTAATTAAATTGTGGTCAAAGTGTACACCATTGGCCTCAACGTAAGCGTCAAAACGGTCGCGCTAATAGCTAACAGCAGCATAAATAACCAGCGTATCAAAATCCTCCCCAGTAGGCATTAACAATTCGCTCACGAGTTCTTCAATGTCTCTTATCCTTGTCTTGTAGCTTACACCTCCTCCTCCTCCATCAGTCTCCAAATCTTATTATCAGCGGGATTTCAGCGGGCGGTCGTTTAGCGGTCAAACATTAGGAGGAATGAAATCCGAGTCTCGTTAGTCAACAGTTCAACATATTGACGAACTCAGTGAGCTGAAGCACCATTGTGTTGAAATGTGTAAGCTATTGTTCCGAATATTCCCGGATATCAGGCACGACTTTTTTTATAGAGCAGACAATCCCTTTAATAAGCTGCATTTATTTTCACTCCTGGTTCCATTAAATGGATTTCCATTTTACCAAGAGCCAATATACCAACCGAAACCATGCATGAATGGCTGCTAAATGCATTTTCATGCAACTGACGTCATTATGACGTCATTATTGTGACTGGAACTTTTATATTTTCACCAATGTTAGACAATTATGTCAGGATTAAAATGGTGTTTAAATTGTAAAAATCGATGAATATTTACTATTTATTTTCATATTTACAAAATGGGTCCCTTTTTTCCGGACACAGTGTACATATCTATAATTATACGAAGGTAACGAAAGGTTATAATAGCTACTGGTCTGTGGCAATCACAGATACAGACTTACATGCAGAGACAGACTGCAGGCATACATGTACATGCAAATGAAACAGACATGTGAACACACACACACACACACACACACACACACGTGCAGACACACACACACACCCGCAGTCGATCGAGTCGATCGATCGAGTCGATCATAACTCGGCCAAGTCGAGTCGATCGAAAAATCGTCGACTCGATCGACTTGCAAGTCGAGTCGATCGTGAGTTTTTTCGATCGACTCGATCGACTTGCGAGTCGAGTCGATCGTGAGACATGCCAAGTCGAGTCGATCGAAAAATCGTCGACTTGCAAGTCGAGTGGATCATTGCTACGTCGACTGGACTCCACTTAAAAATATTTATCTTAGGCCTACTATATTTCTTGAAGTCTCAAAGTGAACTACATGATATAATGACGTAATTCAGTTTTTCCACACGAGTGCAGCTAATGAACCTTTTGGCAGCTGACGATTTCGTGTTTGTGGAACTGTGAAAGTTGATAGACGTACGTTTTCGATTTGAGTTCAACCAGTAGAGGCGGATACAGAAATTTTTTGGTCTTGGGCCGACAAAATGTTTTGTTGATCTTCCGTGGAAAAATCCTTCTTCTAGTCTTTCGCCCAGAAAACTTCTTAAAAACTCGTGGCAATTCCGGTTACTTAAAATCTGATGAGTTTTTTAATCATGTGCCAGCTTCTCTCTCACCTTCCTGTTCCCGTTGCGTTGATTTACAGCTACAGGGGGGAGGTCTTTTCTGCCACAGCAACGCGTGGCTGGGTACAGCTAGTCTACTATAAATTCACTGAAAATACGAAATTAGGCTTAGTGTGACGTCACGCAGATTTCATTTTGAGATCATATAACTGCAGGGGTGAGCAAGAGACAAAACTAGGTCAAGTCGACTCGAAGTCGATCGAGTCGATCGTTGGCCGAGCCAAGTCGATCGAGTCGTGAAAAGGTCGGCGTGTCGACGAAGTCGATCGAGTCGATCGTCGGCCGCGCCAAGTCGATCGTAGCCCACGACTCGATCGACTGTGGGGTATAACACACACACACACACACACACACACACACACACACACACACGTGCAGAGACCCACGCACAGTGGGCTGCTACACGCGATTCACGCAGCATATTACCCACCATAGGACTGCCAAAATTGATAGTTAGATTTGAGGGTAGGCTAACTGTTGACAAGATTTATTATTGCAGTTATTCCGCAATCAGTGCAACGTTGAACTGAATGGATGTAGGCCTGGTAGGTAGACCTACATGTATAGATGAGTTCAAAGAGATTCTCGATGTATACGCTAGAATCAGGCATTCAGCCATTCACACATCTGAGCGTGGGCGTGTGTGTGTGTGTGTGTATTATAGGAGTGTGTGTGTATGTGTGAGTGTGTGTAGGTGTGTGTGTGTGTGTTAGTGTGTGTGTTTGTGTGTGTGTGTACTCGTGAGTCGTGATGCGCAAGAAATAGGCCAATGATAAGCCCTCGTCTGCCCTTCATAAGTCCCGTCTAGCTTAGGTCGTGGTTGATCAAGTCATGCTTCGCTTCAGCACGACAATATAGGTCTACCTGATCAACGTCAGCCTGTAGCCTTCAGGCTATTGAGGCTGTTGAGGCTGAACAGCATAGGACGCTGCAGCTGCTGTAGTAGGCTTACGCGGTAGGAGACTCCTCAGTTAGGCCGAATGTATCGTGCGTCACGCATACTAATGATCATCTGAAACTCGAAATACCGTAACAAACTAGCCTACAATGTCAACAAAGTTTGAAATTCTCAGATAATTATAGACTACGTATACAAGCTGGGGTATCCTTCGTTTCCCCGGAAATTACAGTTTTTCACCACTCGTCTCAGGTCCAGGGTGATGAATGGGACCGGGTGGTCCTGGGTGGGGCCGGGTGACCTGGCGGCCCTCTGTCTATAGTTGAAAGTTTGAAGCCATTAGGTGCAAAACTGTGTCCGCTCCAATTTTTTTTGGTTTTTTGCTCCCATCAAGCTCCCGCTCCGGTTGGATGAGCCGATGAGGGCGGGGTGGGATTGAGTGAGGGCGGGGTGGGACTGGGTGAGGGTGAAGTGGCGCTCTGTCTAGCTGGAAGGTTTGTGTAATTAACTGACGCTTCCTGGAAATTTTTATTTTTCCCTACGCCGCCTCTGAGGGACTTGTTGGGGTTGAGTGTATAGTCGTGGAGGCACTACATGTATATATATATAGGCTTGGGGTAAATAGGTGCGAAACGGGGGATAGTTTTGACTTTTCCCATCCAGCCCCATAGCCCCGCAAAGAGGGTGGAGTGCGGGGTGGTCGTGATGGAACTCTTCCCAGCTGCAAAGTTTCAGGTGAACAGCGGCGAGACTGTGGCAAAGGTGTGAAATTAGTTAAATGTAGGGTTTCACCTCCACCCTTCCCCCCCCCCCCATGGTGAGGGGATTCAGCCACCACCACTGCTTGGTCCTGCAGGGTAGCCCTCTGTCTAGGGCCTCTAGGCGCAAGGTTTCACGTCAATAGATGCGGAAACGGGGAACGGACATTATCCCCCCTGGACACTATCCCCCCCGGACATATTCCCCCCCGATTTTTCGTAGGACATTATCCCCCCCGGACAAACTCCCCCCTTTATGTACAAATCCTAGAATAGTGCCGTAACCGATAACACTTCAAAAGTTCTTAATGCCATTTAACTTGTAACTACACCATTCGGATCTTTTGATTCAAAATTAAATGAAATACAGTAGAGAAAAGAACGAATGGGAGTCGTCTACAGTAGGTAGCCCTACGAAAGTTTGTTCACGTCATAGTGTCAGTAGGCATAGAATTAGATTTGAAATAAACGAATGAGAATCGTATGTAGGACCTATTTGTTTAGTGTCTACAAGAAAGATTTGTAAACGTCAGTTATACTACGTCTAAGCTTCGTAGCCTTATTAGCGTCGTTTCACAGTAGATGAATAAATGAATTGGAATCGTATACAGCCAGTAGGCCTACAAAGGTTTGTTAACGTCGTATGAACTTCGTTTAGACGATGTTTTGGTGCATATAGACAAATACATAATTTTACAAAGATAAACTAATGTGTGATGTATAGATATTAACTTAACATAACATAGGTCGATTGTTATAATTTATGGATAATTTTTAGGTAATGATATAATAGACTGGGGGATAATGTCCTACCCCGGGGGGGAATATGTCCGGGGGGGACAATGTCCGGGGGGGATAGTGTCCAGGGGGATAATGTCCTACACCCATGCGAAACTGTGGTCGTGCATTTCGGACACACAAACATGCATACGCATAGCCTACATACACGGATATATAATAAATATAGATATTTATAGATATATAGATATTTATAGGCCTAGATATAGATTACATTGCGAGAGGTACATATAATTATAACTGTAGGCCTATCAGCCATCTGACCATACGAGAATTTGAGATTTTTCCTGACTTTTGGTTATGGTAGGCCTATAATTAGGCTATATTATGTGTGTAGGTCTGTATATATAATTTATATATAAGCCTATGTACATGTAATTTACATATACTTATATATAAGCATACAGCCTGTATGCCTATTCGATTTACAAAAATATAAACACCATGCATAGACGACCAAGGATTTCTTTATCTAGGCCCAAATAACAGTACGTACGCCTATATCAGTTAATTCCTCTTCTACATTATTATTCGTAAGCTTAAGCTACTGCAGCGCACGACTGCATGGTGACGCTGGTGCCCTTGAGACGGAGTCGCGTCGGATATTTTGATCAGAGGTTTTATAAGTGCAATAACTTTAAAATAGATTCCAGCCTTCGATAGGTCGAACCTTGCGAAGCAGGTGAAGGACAGGAAGTGTAGGCCTACTATAGGGCCTATGGGAAGATGAGAAATGGGAATAGGGGAGGGGCAGTTGTGTGACAGAGGTTATTTTAAGGAAATTTCTCAACTGCACATATTTTCAGAATATCATCCTACATCGGGTAAATTGGTCATTATTGAGACTACCAGGGCTTTTTTAACGTGCAGTTCTACACAAAAATGTGCAGTTCTAATAAACTTCTAAATGGATTAGTGCAGTTGTAAAAGCATTTTTGTGGAGTTAAAAAACTTTTTGAAAGTTTGTTGTCTTCCGATTTGGAATAATACGCTATTTTAAACAGACATTTAGAGAAGCGTCAGAAGCCTATAGTCGGCCTTTAGCAAATTTTGTGATTGAAGTTTTCAACTAGGCCTATAAACTTTGAAACCAGCCTAACCAAATCAATACCGGTACCTTATTTTTGCAACAATGCTCACAGTAAAAAAACTGGAGGAGTCTTATATTTTCGTTCGCAAATTGGCTCTAAGGACACAGCTAGGGAGGTGTTTTGGGTGTTTGAACACCCCCAGAAATGGAAAATGTAAAAAATAATATAATGCATTTAGCCTACTAGCACATGATGTAAAAACCATGAAATAAAATCATGAAAACACCATCCGAAATTTAAAATGTAAAAAAATAGAATATTATTTACTTGCACGTAATGAAAAAAACCATGAAATTAGGCGAAAGATATTAAGAAATCCGTTTCCGATGATCTTCTGAAATTTTGACGACTAAAAAAGTTGTATTCAGAAATTTTGACAACTAAAAAAGGTGTCTTTAGAAATTTTGACAACTAAAAAAGGTGTCTTCAGAAATTTTGACAACTCAACAAAAGTGGCTTTAGAAAATTTGACAACTAAATAAAGGTATACGTGTCGTCAGAAATTTTGAAACCTAAAAAAGGTGTCTTCAGAAATTTTGACGACTAAACAAAGGTGTCAACAGAAATTTTGACAACTAAAAAATGTGTTTTCAGAAATTTTTACGACTAAACAAAGGTGTTGTCAGAAATTTTGACAACTAAGAAAGGTGTTTTCAGAAATTTTTACGACTAAAAAATTAAGGTGTCTTTAGAAATTTCGACACCTTAAAACAAGTCTCTTCAGAAATTTTCACACCTAAAAAATGTGTCTTCAGAAATTTTGACGACTAAACAAAAATGTCTTAAGAAATTTTGACAACAAAAAAAGGTGTCTTCGGAAATTTTTACAACTAAAAACAGATATGTCTTCAGAGATTTTGACACCTAAAAAAGTGCATTCCGATATTTTGACGACCAAAATAAGGTGTCTTCGGAAATTTTGACGACTAAAGAAAGATGTCTATAGAAATTTTGACAACTAGAAAGGTGTTTTCAGAAATTTTGATGACTACAAAAAGTCCTCTGAAATTTTGACGACTAAACAAAGGTGTCTTCAGAAATTTTGACGACTAAAATAAGGTGTCTTCAGAAATTCTGTCGACTAAACAAAGGTGTCTTCAGACATTTTGACGACTAAAATGGTCTTTTCAGAAATTTTGACGACTAAAATACGTCGTCAGAAATTCGCCGAAGAACTCACCCCCCCCCCCTAAATCAAATCCTGGCTACGGCCTTGGAGGCTGGGAAAGTTGTGCAGTTCTAAAATTCCTTTTAAAAAGCCCTGCCGCCATGGCTTGTTTTGCGTGGAATAGCTCAATTGGGGAAATTTTGATACGGTGTAAGATATTATTTGCGATCCTTCATGTTTATATGCTTTCACGTCTATTGTTAAAAATTATTGAAGTTGTAAACACAAAAAAGCAGAGAAGCCCTGTGCTCCGCCTGACTTTCGTTTTTAACTCATTAGCCTATTTTGTTACAAACTGGGAATCTTGCATTCGATTTCGTTTCGCTAGCCGTTACATGTAGCCTAGGCCTAGCTATAAAATTATGGCTTAATTGGATCAGACAGCTTGTTTGAATATGCCATTTATCTCTAGACTTGTTTTCTTGTATTTTATGCCATTAGAGTTGTCAGTAGATATTTAAAGTAAAATTCAGGGCAAAAATGTATTATAGGCTAATCTTGTTTGTTACAATTAGGCCTAGTTTAATTCAAATATATTAGCTACTAGCCTATACTAACATCGTTTATGCGATTGTGTGTAAAAAAAGTAACTGCACACAACCTGATTTTCAACTGCACAAATTCGTTTTTCAACTACACACTTTGTGTCCAGCTGCACATTAAAATAACCTCTGTTGTGTGAGAAGCACTCGCGATCGATCCTCCAACTTTGAGGCTCCAAGCCCACGTCGTCAAGACGTCTCCATAAAGATGGGAGTGAATGCTTGCGGATGAAACCCTCCTAGCGTCGCTGGTGTTAATCCAGGGTGAGAATTGCCATGCAAGGGTTGAGATCGAGGGTTCAACCCCCAAGCTTTTCTTAGGACTCAACAGTAAAGTCTTTTTTCAAACCCCAACTTTCCACGCGGATTAGGCCTTTATAGTCTGACCTCCCTCGAACATAATATTCGGACACTTTATCCTGTCAACGGTAAGGGTCCAAGGATACGGTACCGAGGGCTATTGCAGCCTACAGGCACTGCGCGTTCATGAAAAGGCCCTGTATAGTGTAATATAGGCCTACATGTATATGAGGTCGTTGGTGTATACTACAGGGTGGCGCAGAAAAAACCGGACTATTAGTTTTTGCAATTGCATCGCTTGAATAACCAAAGTAATTATCACTTTAAAACTATCATTAGACAGAAATGACACAGACAAATGAGAGCGCTACATAAAATAAAACTGACATCAAGTATTCTATGGCGTTAACTATTCTTTGTACCGTCATGGCGAAGCGTCTGCTGACAATTGATGATAAATCGTCAATTCGTGCGTTAAGACTCGAAAAAGGATGGGGTTCGATTCGAATGGTTAGAGAATTCCCACAACGACAATGGAAGCGAAGTACGTTGAATGATTTGATTAAAAAGATCGACGAAACTGGCGACACTAAAAGAAAGAAGGGTAGCGGTCGACCGCGATCGGTTCGTACGGCTGATAACGTAGCGAAGGTCGAGGAACTGATTTCAAGTCAAGAAGACCAACCGGGAACAAGCAAATCTCCGAGAGAAATTGAACGTCAAACTGGTAGGCTATATCTCGTAGAACTGTTCAGCGTATTACTGCCAGACATTATAGCTCACTCTGGTGACAATTTCACTTTCCAACAGGATGGAGCACCTGCTCATCGTTCACGAAAAACAGTTGCTTTTCTCACTGCTCACGTTCCAGACTTTATTGAACCAGAAAATTGGCCACCGAACAGTCCGGACTTGAATCCCGTAGACTATTCGATCTGGGGAATGCTTCAGCAGCTTGTCTACAGGCAGAGAATTCGAGATATTGAACATTTGAAAGAAGTTCTGACCGCATGCTGGGACGAAATCAGCGAGGACACTATCAACTGGGCTATTGGCCAGTTTCGCAAGCGATTATCATTGGTTATCGCAGCAAACGGAGGACATCACTGTGACTTAAATTTCTTACGCATTCAGAAAACTCTGAAATTTTACAGTTCATTCAATGTTAGGCTATATTAAATGCCAAACCAATGCCATTTTTCTGTGTCATTTCTGCAGTCTAATGATAGTTTAATGCAATAATTACTAATAGTCCGGTTTTTTCTGCGCCACCCTGTATATACCCATCTTGTAGCAAATAGTAGGTTAACGTAGTTCGGTCGTAAGGTAATAATAAGCGAAGGAGTTCCTGTTTTCGATTGCTTGCCAAACCGTAAGTGCCTATTGCCCTCTGTCAACTGGTCTTTGCAACCATGAGGGGATTCAGCCACCACCACTGTATTCATTCGTTCGCTCGTTCGTTCGTTCATTCATTCAGAGCATTTATATGTATGCATGATGATGTGCATATTCATACATAGGCCTACATCCACTTATGTATCTGTAGATGTCATGTATTTATAAGTACATTGTGCCTGTACCTGTATGATTTTTCTCCTACCTTATTTGACCTGTATTCATTCAGTCATGCGTGTCAGTCGGCACGCATCTGACGTTTAGAACTGTTGACCACAAGTGAGCCTTGAAGCCTTGAAGGCACCAGCTGAAGGCCACAGAACATCCTCTTCAAGCAGCCTTACAGGTAAGGCAATAGTAATGCTTTGCATTGTTTAGCTCCATACCAATGATACATAAATAATTCTGACCAACATTACCTAATACCATTATTATACCACAAGATCTTTCAACTTAATGAAGGAATCACGACCTATACCAATAGTCCAATACCAATACCAATATATAAGTCCTTACAATTAAGCAGATCTTATTCCATGAATTTCAATTAGAACCATTCAAGTTCATTGTTGAATGAGCTTTTCGGCTGCTGCACTTCTGCTTCTGTTTCTGTTTCTGTATGGCTAATTAAGTTCACCTTCTCATTTGCTTATGTAATAATCCAGGTATGGGCCTGCTTGTCATTTTCATATTGCTTTTCCTCAATAACCGCTTAGGTATGTCTTTGTGAACTTATCTTCTATAGGCCTATAATAGCCTATATAAAGCCATAAAAATACTACCTATCTACATGTGTTTGCCTAATTATGAGCAATTTGCACATATTTAGACGTAGGCCTATATTTGTATATCTGTAAACAAAATGTAACTCTTTCTGTTAATGGACTTCGGCCTAGACCCATGTGCAACATAATTACACCTAATTATTATATTTATAATAGTACGGTAGTCACGCATAAATATATAAAGAGAATGCAACTGCAAAAAACTATATATAATTCATATGTAATTTAGTAGTGGTAGCCTAGTAGTAGTACTAATAGCCTAGTAGTAGCAGTAGTCTAGTAGTTCATTCATTCATTCATTTATTCTGAAAACTTATATAGCGACCCTTCAAGAAGCCTACTGAGTAGTAGTAGACTATTAGTAGTAGCAAACTAGCAGTAGTAGCCTTTTATATTGACATTATGACATTTTATTATATGTATTATGTATAATGTATTCATATGCTTCAGCCTATTTTAGGCCTATTTTGAATTAGATGGCATTTTTCTATTTCAGTAGGAGCTTAGCTTAAAATCTTCTTCTTATCGCTTTATATTAGGATATAATAATTGTACGTTGGAATCGTCAAACTGAAGAACGGGTGAGACATCTACAAAGTCAAGTAATTAAGCTGGTCCTTAGGACGCCATCCACCAACTGGTACGTCCTGTTGCACGAGACGATGCATCTATTTATTTGTATGTCTGTGGTGACAGGGTGTACTGCAGTCACCCCCGGCCCCTTATACATGTATCAGACGTGTATACAGGGCCGGATTAAGCTCTCGGGGGGCCCGCCGCCATATTCTGCGGGGGGCCCTTAATCTACCTTGACCTTCCGTCACCATGGTCCTCAGAACTTCCTCTCACATGTTAAATTGTTATTGCATGCCTATAATTGATTAATCACGAATATGAGCCCTGAAATGAATCATATGATGAGAAATGTCTTTGAAATGACAGCCTAAAAATTATTGCTATATACTGTTGTGTGGAAATTTAAAAAAGGGGAGGTGCTTGGCGCTTCGATTCTCGGCGATCGTCCTCCGGTTGCTCGCTCACAGCCCCCCCCCCAAAGCCAATGCCAAGTCTTCGCCTACGCGAGCACCCATGCTATGGTTCAAATTTTCTGCTAATGGCGGTGGCAAACTGGTGAAGAATGTCATTGAAAGAAACAGTATCTATATTAGCAGAAATATGCGTTGTAACCTTTAAGACACCTGCTGACCCACAAATTTTAGGTTCTTTAGATGTGTAGGCCTATTATATACCTTCAGTCCTTGGCGCTTAGGGCCTAACTAGTATAAGCCATTAAACAAACCGATCCAACCCCTTCCTTTGACCCATCTGGAGTTTATGAAAAAAATTCAGTTTTGGAACAGAGGAATTAATGCTGTTTTTCTACCAGAGGGTTCTTTGGCTATTCTCCTATTTTGTGCACTGGAAAGTTGAAATATTTTGGTTTTTTTTGCATCGTTTACTTTCGTCAATACAATTATAATCATGGAATTCATGCCAGGGATCTTATACCGGTAGGCCTACTCAGTGCCGGTGTCGCGAAAAGGATTATCCCCCCAGAAAGCTATCCGGGGGGATGAATTAGTCTATCCCCCCGGATGGAATTAACCGGTCTAGACTATCCGGGGGGATAAACCATTCTATCCCATTTTTTGAAAAATGTGTATAATTGAAATATTTATTCTCTAATCAAAATTTAAAGTGACTCTAATTGTTTTAAGTGTCCTAAGCAATGTTCAGAGAAAGGCAACTCGAAATTATTTAGTGACTCTAAGTGTTTTTAAGTGTTTCAAAAGTTTTAAGTGCTCTAAAACCAAAGCAAAAAATATCAAAATAAAAAAATAAACATACCCGTTAGTGTCATTGGTCAAAACAAAGCAGATGAAAATTAATTTGCAAAAAATAAATTCACGCGGAAGTGACTATTTGACTTTTCCTCTTTTGGGGGGATACGATTAATACGGGGGAATACTCTATTTCGTGACACCGGCGCTAGGGTACCCGAGGTCCCCTTCCCAAAAAAAACTTGAGGCCCCATACCTTGGTTTCAGGAATGAGCCGTCAGGCCCGTCATGAAAGGTATAATTACCAGCTAAATTTGAGGCCCCTTGCAAACTTGAGATCAGACACGTACCATGGACATCAGATCTGGAACCCTACACAGGGTTTAATGTTTGGGCCTCACGCAGGTTTTATTTTGGAGCCTCATCCAATTAGCAATTACAATAAGTTACAATTTATAAATGTTGTGTTTGAGAAAGTGGACGAAACTGCCTGAGTTACAATGTAGTTTGAATGGCTTTACTTACGCCCAAAATCAGTATGGCCGGTATGATGTTTGCATTAGGTCTGCTATGACAGTGCCATATGGTTAGTTGAGGCATGCACCAGACCGGATCTGGTGCCTCAAATAAATGCGCCGGTTTAAGAAATATACAGTCACAAATAGCCATAATGACCAGCTAATTTGGGGGCCCCTGGGGCCCCTTCAAACTCGAGGCCCCCCAAATGGGGGGTATGGGGGTGCTAGCGCCGGCACTGGGCCTACTCTAAGAGTTATAAGCTATAGGGCACACAGTGCATTGTTTGCTCGTAAAAACAAATCAGCAATTGACTTAAATTTACACACTGTCCTTTAAGTGAAGTTGAATAAATTTATGGGAATATGCACATTAAAAATTCTTTTTGTTCTCGCACGGGGGGCCCCTGACGACGGGGGGCCCGCCGCCATGGCAGACATGGCGTACTGGTTAATCCGGCCCTGCGTGTATATGGACTCGCACACTAAAACCGCATAAGAGCGGCTAACATTCCTAAAAATATAATCACAGGCTTTCGTTCAATGAAGCATGAAGCTGCATGGGTTACTCAATTCAAGTCAGTTGAATGGCTCAGACACTCATTACAGTTTGCCAGGCAGTGTTTCATCACAACATCCACGCTTCCTTATAGGAGTATAGGTCATGAATTAGGAATTAAAATTTGGCTACCTGTCAAAATGGAATAATGATATTATAATGGTTGGTCAAGATTACAGTCCAGAAGAGGATTAGGTGGACCTTGGACCTTCTCTTCTTCCTGAACCAGACCACTACCAAGCACAAGTACCGTGGTACACAATGAGCAGACACAATTTTGGCCATAGTTCAGGCGAACCAATGCAAGGGACTGCCTTTTCTTGTGTCTACCGCTTACATTGTGGGCATCATACCAATTTACTGCACTGAATGGTTTGCAAAAACAAACCACTGATATTGTAGTTTTTATTTACCCAGAAATCGGTCATATATTTCTCCGTGCAAGTTGAAGATTACAAACTGCTTTTGATTCTACAATCAAGTGTTACTTCCTATTTCTATTGGCCCGGAGCGTAAAATGTGTAAAATTGGTTGTAGAACTGTTCATCAAAGGAGGACTCATCAAGGAACTGTTCATCAAAAGTCTATATATGTAACGACTTTCATAAAGAAACTGACGAACATGCATGGCATTACATGCGCACTCGTACATACATACAATACATACACACAAACATACATACACACACATATATGCATGTATGCATTGCATGTGCATTTATGCATGTATGTACATAATTACATACATATGCATGTATGTATATGTAATTATGTATGTATAAATTTGCATTTATGTATTGTATATATGTAATTATGTATGCATGTATAATTGTATATATTTATGTATGTATGTGCAAATGTAATTGTTTTGGGCATGTATGTATGTATGTATGTATGTATGTATGTATGTATGTATGTATGTATGTATGTATGTATGTATGTATGTATGTATGTATGTATGTATGTATGCTTGCACATGTATGTAGCCAACGCTAGTTTCTTGACGAACAATCTCTTAATGAAAATCTTTTTACGAAAAGTCCACATACTGTAAAAATTGCATGCTTAGAAGCAGACTAATGCTACCGTAGTTTTTAAGAAAATTATATGAAACATTACATATAATATATTTTATATGCAGCAAACACAAGCAACACAAGATAATATAAAATAAATTTCTAGAGGTCATTTGCAAGAGTAATCCACAAAACATACTCAAAGCAGTCGAAACGACGTTTCAACCTAACGATTGTTGTAATACTATTGTATTTGCTAACATAATTATAACAAAAATAATGTTATAATTACTTTCATAACACTATAAACATGATAATTACTCTTAAAACTGTATAATCACATGTATTACCATAATCAGTCAATTATGACAAGCATTCATCACAATTACAACCATGATGCTTTAAATAGCATTCATCACAATTACAATCATGAATTCATGATGCTTTAGCATCATGCTTTAGCACAGCTCATAATTACATACATGATAATCAAACAACTAAGAAAAGCCTAGTACAGGATTCATAAACATCAGGCAAATTATAGCAGCTATTCATATGCCGTATTTATCATATTACTTCGTTTTAAAATTAAATGGCGACTACATTGCCAGTTAAATGTTTATTAAGACATTACTACAACCAGTAGACAAATCAAACAAGTGATTACTTATTACTACTCCAAAATTTGGCTACCTGCAAATATGGAATAATGATTAAAGTCAAGAAAGTACAATTACACTAATTTCTGCAATGTTGTTAATTAATATTAACATGTCTCGGTAATTAGAACTTAAGACTGGACACAGAATTAGAAACTACTGGGTTTTTATGCGGAAATTAACACACAAACGGGAAGTAAAGCAAACAAACTCAATTAATAAACAAGCAGACCTAAAGAATTCATGAACTGTTTACAGAACAAAACAACAGATCATCAAAAATTGTTTTTCTCTTAAGTTTTTAATGGCAGACCGACTTTGTATTCCAGAGACAAAGTTTATCAATTTTTTTATTTACAGTCCATCTCAGATTCACTGGGAAAAGCAACAACTGCTATAATCATTTGCTAATCCGAAGATTAGCAAAGAGTGCATCCATGTCGAATCAGCGAACTCCGAAAAGTAACATGCAGAATTGCAGATTGAAATAACGGACAGAACGTAAGGAAACTCCCGATAACTTTCCCTTCACTCAAATTTGTCTGTGACGCGTTAGAATTGGAATATATTGTTATTTCTTTACGAAACGTTTGATTCTCCATAACATCACAAATGTTAAAACAGCACAAATTTTAATCAACTATTTACATGGATTAGCCTAACGTTGGACAGACCATAACACAAATAGAAAAACAATCTAGAAGTCCTAAACACATCTTCAAATTTTATATTACATATTCATAGATGAATTAATCAATTATTAATTGACATCACGGATTCATAAATCAACAGTCATCTTCTCTCACCAACACAACTGTCACATTACCAGTATATAAGTAATGTAATTTAAGTAAACATTTTCATTACTAATTACAATCCATGCAAGAATCAACGAATTACCAAAAACACAGCTCCTCCGTTTATGCTTTTGGACAACAATTTCTCAAAAGCAGATGAATAGCAGTCTAAATTAAATATTAGACCACTACTATCCATCATGACACCAAGTGATTTTTCTTAGGTGTAATAGTCACAGTATAGATAGTACTCACCATCAGTGCCACAGTTTCACACCAGATGGCAGTACAATTAACACTGTTAAGAATCACAAAGTTGTTAAAACTGCATAATGGTATATTTGCAAACACCCGATTTAATTCGTTTCAGAGTTGAAAAAAAAGGCGAGCAAACTTTGCTGACACTTAATTAAAGTAACTTGACAACTAACAGTTTCCTTGAAAAATCATCATCACATGAACAGCACAATTTTTTCTTACATAAGAAACAAACTTTACTAAGAAAGAAGCTTCAATAGTAAAACTCTTAAACACCTAAAATAACGTGAACAATAAAGCATAACTTAAACTGTTAAACATTACATTTACTTACCTATTATTTTCCATCAACAGCATTACTAAATACATATCTGAAACTGTGAACAATATGTTTATATATATCATGATGAAAGTCATTTAAGTTTCAGATCAGTTTAATCGATCATATAATAATAATAATAATAATAATAATAGCAATATAAGCTTGGCCATTACAAGCACATATACACTATCACATAATACTTCCATAGCTACGTCAGTCATGCACTCTCAAAAATAAAGTGCTATGCAAATGCCTACATGTGTGTTACGTTACATATTACAGATAACTATCCTGTGACGTTTGACTTCTGATAACAGCTGAAGACCAAAGTGCATAAGCAAGAGTGCAGTTCCACAATAGCAGTGCATAAGTCATTTACAGCTTAAGTGCATTTTTCCAGTAGTTTTGCTTGATTTAAAAATAAAAGCAATACTGAGAAGTGCATAAGGAATTCATTTGCCAAGTGCATAATAACATTCACTAAGTTCTTCTAAAGTGCAATACCACAAACTTCTGCGAAACTCATGTGGTTACCCTCTTATGCTGCGAGTAAACCACTTGGAATAAATCACAACAGTAAGAAAAAAAATCAAGATTCAACACTGAAGGAAGAGTACAGTTATTATATTCACTTATGTAATTGCATAATCACATTTAAATATATGTAATCACTTTGAAATATACATATACACACACATATATATATAATCATATATATCAACAGTGCAGCGATATAAAGCACCATTCTAGGAGAAGTGCAAAACTACACAAGTTGAAGTTTAACACGTGTGCAGAATGAACATATATATATAAGGAACAAGACCAGGGTACAGTAATATTGCTCCATCAAACCAAGTTGGCTGTGGGTTTGCTTCTTCGTTTGGTACTGTGTGCAGAATTAACCTCTTTGCTTTTATACTATCCTCCTCTCTCTGTTCTCCGCTAGGTTCCAATCCCTGCACAAACCCTCCGACATGAGGTAATGCTTGTGAATAAGCTGATGCCCTTTGCTTAGCTCAAGAAATTCTGAGTTTACAATTACGATTGGTCGATAAACTGGCACTCAATTCACGACAACGAGTTGTTCAACTTTTGACCTCTTTTACAGCTGTACCTTACATGGCATTTTATAGAAGAATAAAAGCTCAATGACAAATCTTTCTTATCAATATCTTGTTTTCATGTGCAATCTGAGGACTCAAGCAGCGAAGAGTCATTTTAAACATGGGCCTAGCAACAAAACTATCAACTACAACACCAATACTGGTGTCATAAAAAGTTTATAAAGTCTGACTAAACACAAGATACGTCACCAAAACGGTTGGCGGACAATTAACCGATGCATATTGATACTGGCAAGTAGAGTCTACCTGCTTTCTTACTTTCTTCACCAAGAAGCATTTCATTGTGGTCAAAGAATCGTACTGTAATGCCTTGCATAAAAACGACACAAAGACACCACATGAAAAAAGGGAAAACGGCAATCAAACAGAAGAGCAACGACAAATATGAAACATTCCTAAATATGCAAAATTAGATAATGGAAATAATACAAAAAGGAAGAAGAAGAAGCATCTTAAATTTGCACTGATAACCCATGACAGCAACTGCGCCTGTGTCAAAATAAAAGCAGGCGTCAAATTCTAAACCGGCATATTTATTTCTGAACAAATTGGCTCTTAAACATCATATGGCAGAGTGGCTGAACACTGAACAGCTAACTTCCACAAAACCTTGTTCCGTCACAATCAACATAAATTGTATTTCCATATTGCATTTCAATCTGCACCAGAAGCCTTTGATGGCCACCATCTTAACAGCAAGTGATTCAATTTAAATTGAATATGCAAAATTGCAAACACACAACTTGGTCCTTGTTACACTCCTGTCATGTCTTATTCCTTAAACAGCTCAGTCCCTGAAAATCGGATCGGTACAAGTACACAACAATCTTCACGTAGAAACCGCTCCACATCTTTCAATGTGTCTTTATAGTATGTCAGTTCAATCCATGACGTTCTTCCCAATCATGCCAACTTACTTCTGTTCGCAGTTTCAGACCTCATTGTTCACTAAAAAATACCTGTTTCATCCATTCTACTGATTGGCATTACCGGCAGTTTCTTAACACATTGACCGCCAGGTACAAGATATCTCGTAGTTAAACCAGTCATTTAACATGGCGTGTAGGCGGTGAATGTGTTAACAAGTCAATATTCTTCTTGCATACTCAAGTCATCATAACCACAGTCCTTCCAAAACCTCTTAATGAACCATCCTAATCTTCTCATCTCATTCTTCAACCTATATCTTTAAACCACACTGAGTCTTGCCATCTTTCAACTGCCATAAGTCAAATTATTTTGTTTTTCTGCAGGAACTCCGTCATTCCAAGAAACATTGACCCAATTAGAAGACTCACTATTCCTGTGGCCCATTCACAGCCACAACACTTCTACGAGAATATTTATAAAAATCAAGTTTGCTTAAATGCCAAAAGAAATATATCCTTCCGCAGAAAACGTTTGGTTGAAAACACAGGAAGAAAATGACATGTGTTATCTGTAAAGGTACTCTCTCAACACTAATGGAATTTCTAAAAAAAGTTTACTTCATAAACACGTATTACAAAATTTCCTACAATTAACACTGACTCGGATCATGATTTTTACAAAGCTATCTTGTCCACATCATTCTAAAATTCTCTGGAAACAGTTCTTGATTATAACGTTCAAACCACAAACTGAAGCAGCTGTACATTGCAATGACTTAAATATCATGAAAAGCAATGGAGCAACATTTATCGGAAACTACTTGGTGCTATCCGCAACTTGTCAACATAAAATTCTCATCATAAGAATAGGTTTCATCCACTGAGCAGAACAGCCGTATAGACATTAAAAAAAGCTAATGGAACTCTATGCACTACCAATGACATCTGCATTTAGCCACAGGTCTGCTTCAAAAACAGTCATGTGATACCACAGTAACAGAAGCACAAAAGCAAAAAAAGCAATCACAATCGGAAAAAATCCACTGCACCAAAGCGCAATCTTCGTCAGCAATGTACAGTGCACTGTCCAGTTGCATCCCAAAACCGCAATTGTTCAATCAGCTAAATTCGAAACGAACAACAAGTGTTCACATTTGTAATCATTGCCCACGTTTGAAATGTCGTCACCATGCAGTAATGAAGCGTCTGAGGACGACGCTCCACCTGTGAAATCTTCATTGCCCGAGAGACTCGCATGGAAGCAATTAATTAATTAATTACTGGCGATATAAAATAAATCACGTCTAACTGAAACACCACGCTGAGTAAACAACACATGCAAAATAACCGACCGACAGCAAAACACAGAGCTCCTCAGCGAACCGAAACAAACCGAGAATGAAACACGGGAAAACAGAAGAAAAAAACAAGAACTGTTGAACATATTTCCATTCTGATGATCCAACACAAAATGACAGACCTAGACAGTTTATGAACAGATATATATATATAATTATATATATATATATATATATATACATACACGCAAACGAGACCCTACAGCAAAAACTGAACTCATTGTAATATGACATAGTTCTGTGAAAAACGCAACCACGTCTAAAAACAGACCATTTAGAACGGCAGAAATTCTGACAAACATTCTTCACACGAACAGAACCCGTCATCGTCGTCGTCGTCTTCTTCGTTGACACAGAGAGTAGTTACACGTCGTTGTCGTCGTCGCTACTCCAGCTCCACTTTTGGGCAATCCAAGGCACTGGCTCGGCATATCGGACATGTCTGATTAGTCTGCAATCAGCAATTATTACATTAAATATTAAATTATATAATTACATAACATTATCAACGATTACACTAAATATGAAAAATTAAATATCTATCATCATGCATATTCAATAATAAAAATCGAAGGCCAGCGAAAGAGAATGCATGTAAGAATATGTATGAAAACACCTAATCTTTTAACTACCTCGAAAAATTGGACTACAAACTGTAATTTTTTGCTATCTGCCATTTTATATAAATTACGATTGATTGATTGATTTTCTGGTTTCTCATAAGAGCTTTGCACAAAACTGCCTCGGAGCATCATAGAAAAGTCTGCAACAAATTTCTCCATGCCTATCTGTAATTATTCTGTACAATCCTTCCTTGTGCACCTTCCTCTGCAGCATTTCATCACAAAGAAAAAACCTGAACTTTAAACAATCTTCTCTTGATTTTCATATCTTTCCACCATCCTTTGTTTGACCCAGATACCATACAAATACTTGATATCTTAGCACCACACAAATTTCTCTTTCACATGACCTGTCCAAATATGAATCAATTTAACCTTTGGAGAACAATTGATGCTGACCACAACACAGTTGATCAGGTGTCGATCCAAAACAGACCTGATGGCCAGAGCAGAAAAGATGTAGGCGTGCCTATTCAAAATTCATTTCTATCAAGATTTACGTCTATGTTTAAACCATTTCCTGTGTCACTGTGGTGCAACATTTCTACCCTTAACACGTTGGCCGCGAGGGACGTGTTAACACGTCCCAAATGGAGTCATTTAACACAGCAAATCAGCGGCCAACGTGTTAAGGAGAGAAATGGACCAAAAATCCAAAATGTCTGACCAAGCCGAGACAATACATAAAGGTATCTGGTATGAACAAGGTTAAAAAACACAAACAAGATGATAACAATGATGATGATGATTATGATAACAGTGACGATTATGATTATGATAACAATGATGATTATGATGATAACAATGATGATGATTATGATGATAACAATGACGATGATTATGATGATAACAATGATGATGATGATTATGATAACAATGATGATGATTATGATGATAACAATGATGATGATTACGATAACAATGATGATGATTATGATGAAACTCTCACCTTCAACCACTTATCGACACACTTTGCATGAAACTCGTGGCTGCAGGGCAAGATACGCAGCAACTGTTTATTCTCAAAGTCACACATGCAGATGACGCACGACGTTTGGTCAGAGGGAGAGGAGCGCACCTCTGAGTTGTAGCGATATGATAGGAGCTGCTCAAACTCACTCTTTGTCAATCCACGAGGCTTGCTTCCGCTCAGGCGCTCGGCCAAATTCAGCAAGGCCTGAAGCAATGAGCAAAAGATACATGAGCATTCACATCATATGCTATGCAAAAGATACATGAGCATTCACATCATATGCTATGCAAAAGATACATGAGCATTCACATCATATGCTATGCAAAAGATACATGAGCATTCACATCATATGCTATGCAAAAGATACATGAGCATTCACATCATATGCTATGCAAAAGATACATGAGCATTCACATCATATGCTATGCAAAAGATACATGAGCATTCACATCATATGCTATGCAAAAGATACATGAGCATTCACATCATATGCTATTTCAAAGTTAATTCTAATTTGCCATAGTAGTAATGCAAAGCACCAGCACTTAAAATAACAGAAATTCAACCAACCAAACATTCACATGATTAAGAAAGCAAAAGTTTTCGAACACATAGAAAACTCTCTACAGCAGTGGATTTCAACTGAGGTTCTCCAGAACCATTGGATTCACAGGCGCCGGTCAGAGAGTCCCACCCGTAGATCGATAAAATTTAAAACGCACCAAACAAATTCATAAATTATGAGCAAACAGCAAAATTCTTCACAGCTTGGATTATGCATTCATCTTACTTTACGATCAGGTTGAAAATGGGGCAAGCAAATCAAAAGCACATAACTGATACAGAACCTTTCAAAGACACACTAAATTAGTTTTACTTAATAACCATTTTTAACTTTACCTCATAGTTTTCCACTTCTGCACCGTGAATGTTACGAGAAAGAGATGGCGTCCGAGAACTGCCAAGAAGCGACCTAGCATCAAAGAAAGTAAATAATTTAAAACACGTCATCACAAATTGAAGTGATTCGAAAACTGGAATCAATGTCACTGGTGTCTCTCATAGCATTATCTCATATATGTTATTCCTAGACCCTTTCAAAATGAACTGGTAGTCTAAATAACCATAACAATAACGTTAATGTCAAGCGATCATTTATGCTCCAATCATGCCCACTACTCAATTCAGACGCTAAAAAACACGTGAGTGCAGAAACTATACTGGTCCACATACACTGCTGGTGGGAAGTCTAGGTAGCCAGGGAGAGGAATAGGCACCGTACGCCCATTGTTGCCATTATGCCAAGGCTAACAAATGAAGAACTTTGCTAACACCTCACACACATAGAACTTTGCCTCTTGTGGTTTACCTCAATGGACTGCCAATCTTCTGCTTCTTCCACCTAGGAACAACTCATAGTGCTAAGCTAAGCCATAGAATAACAAAGAGACTTACAGAAAATGTTGGAGGAAGCCAGAGTATGGATTAAGCCCTGGTCCATTTCTGATGTGTGGAGAAGCAGCGTTATGCTGAACAGGCTGTGGAACAACGTTAGACTGCGTAACAAAGCAACACAAGATACGGCTCAGTAATTTCCAGGATTTCAGTCAAAATTAGCCAAAATTCAGTAGTAAACTTACATGGACCGCATGGATCTGTACAAGTACCCTATACATAGTATACACTGTACAGTATACAGCATCCTTACAGAACCTCCAAATGGTGTCATGAACCGCTCAAGCAAGTTCAAATCAAACATACTTAATGATAACTTTTCGGTTCACATGATTGCCGAATGGTGATACTGAGGCAAAACATTTCTTGCTCCTTTCTTGCAGAGAAACAGCAAATGGTTCTTTTGTAGAACCAAGTAACAAATAATTAAGCCAGAAACAGTAACCGGTATTCAAACAATAATAATATGAAAGTGCCAATCACTGCAAAGATTGCAGGATGGTTTATATAAAAGAATTTTTAATTCTTACATATAGCATTCAAGCAAGTTCAACAGCAGCCATGAATTCAAACAAAAAGCATATGCCATCTTTAAATTTTAATTCTTAGTAGCCGATTCAATTTAATGACTTCTATAGTAGGGTGACCAGACGTCCCGGGTTTCCCGGGACAGTCCCGGTTTTCAGCCAGCTGTCCCGGCTGCCGGGAAAGGTAGGCTAAACTCTAAATATGTCCCGGTTTTTGAAAAACTGATCTGACTTTCCGATCATGATGTATTTCATGTGCGTTTGTCATGTGATCAAAAAGGCATATATAATATATTATATTATTATAATTATACTTACTTTATCAACTTTTCATTGATTTTATTACTGGCATCTGGCGAATAAATTCATTTGTAATCTCACTTTTATTCATTGCCATGCATAGGCCTAATACGGAAGTACCTCTTCCGGTTCAAAATGTAAAATCGAAACGTCATATTTTCGTAGGCCTACTCATAACATTGTTGGAAACTAAATTACTGAAATAAAACTATAAAATGTCAAAACGAAAATGTTCTCTTAACGACGATCTGAAGGCCGAGTTTTCAAGCGCGTGCAGCAGTGCGACTGATGGTAGCACTGCATTCTGTGATATAATAATTTATAATAATTATGTAGGCCTAACTCAACTATTTCGTTTGCTCACGGCGGCAGGTCAGACATCAATGACCACATTGCCACTAAGAAACACAAGTTCGCTCTTAGTGCAAGAGCAAGTTCTTCATCATTAGGGAAATATTTTTACAGCTAAATAACCAGGCAAAGGAGAGTATAATTTAGCTGCTGCAGAGGGTACGCAAACTATGCATACCACACCGTTGAATTTTATTATAGAATATTATTGCCAGACAAAACAATTTTATGAAGAATACATTCAAGCGCCAAATAATTATGAGTGACTGCTTTGATAAATATAAAGTAATTAAATTTAAATTTAAAAGCAAGATTATTTATGATAGATCAGATAGATGGATAGATGTTAGCTAGCAAACTTTTAAGAAGCATACATTCAGGTGTCAAATTTCAGTAACTGATTGGATAAATTTACAATTTAATTTAAAATTTAAAAGCATCATTTGGTTAAAACCTTTCACTTAGTCTAATACTTAGGCTATACTTCATAGAGTATAGACTTAGTCTTATACTTGTCATATAGTAATATGAGCCTTAGTCCTATAGACTTATACCAAAATAATAAATATAAAATAGATATTATTTTGTGTAAGCTATATAATTTTAATTATTGACAACATTAAAAATTTATTTCTTGATTGAAGTGTCCCGGTTTTTAGTTTCCAATATCTGGTCAGCCTATTCTATAGTGCCAATTATGTAATAAAATACAGGATAGCAAGGCAAGACTACTGCATGTCAAGCCAGGATGAAGAATCAGATTTGCTATCAATCCATGAAGAACTACTAACATGAGTGTCATGATGCTGAAACTGCTGTCTGACTGGTTCATGGATGAAGAGATGTGAGATAGGCGCCAGGCGTGAACTGTGATGCGACGCCTGAGCAGGCGCCATTATTGGAACAAAGCTCACATACGATGCCACCGGTTCCATGGCAACGGCATTCACTCGCGACCTCTGCAAGTCAGAAATCAACCAATCAGCTTCTAAATAGAGTCTTCAGATCTTTTGAAACACGATTTTGTGGATTTACAGTTAAAACTCTTTGAAAACAAATGTTATATTAATGAACAAGTCACAACATAGAGTGCTTAACCCTTTACCGACCAAAGTGTAGTGAATGGTATGGGAAATCATATACTCTCAGTCGGTACATTGCTAAGTGAGATACTAAGAAAGTCCTAATATGAATGAATGAATGAATGAATGAATGAATGATTTACATCAGATTTATGTGACAGACATCAGTACTTGAATGAGAGGCAAGGTCATTGGTCACAATGGTCAGTGCACTAATTAATATGTAAATAAACATATGCATAATTTCATATGTTAAACTCAAGTATCCTTAAATTAGCAGGTATCCTGGCCAAGAATAAAAATCAATAGGTACATATGCAGCATACTGTGCAGCTTGTGCAGCCCAACACATTTCAGATTATTCCTTGCAGATACATTATCCTACAAGGCTGCTATTCAGTTTATATATCTCGTGCTTTCAGGTGATAACAGAAAGGTGAACTGCAATGATTTTTTTCATGTCACTTTAATAGTACACAGAACACAATTGCCATTCAAGTTTTATCACAACAATGGCTTCACAAAATTAACTATAACAATCTGTGTTACCCAGGTTGTCAACACACTGTGGAAACACTACATGCTGTCAACACTACACAAAAAGACAAACACTACACTGATGACAATTACTGTCCAAGACAAATCTTAGATAGTTTTAAATGAAAAATACCATAGGACTTTGATGTGGGCTTTGCACGACGCTGACGTCTGCACTTCGGCGCGTCATTTGGTGAGGCGGATGGTGGTAGGAACCTGGAACCGGATGCGGATAATAGTGCAGGATCTGTGGCGCCATCTCCTGTACATCGACAGTAGGTCTCTGTCTTGCCATGGCACCAAACGTGCCGTGAGCGGAGCCGGCACCAGCGCCTGCGACGGGAGGCGGTGCTTCGTACATTCCATACTCGGGAATCTTGAGGCTACAGACCGGATAAATTGGCGACGCCTGCACTATGTGAGTGTTTGTGTAGAGAGGTGGACACTGGGAACGATGGAACTGGTCAGCTGCAGCAGCGAATGTCATCAGATTCGGTCCAGTGACTCCGGGTATCGAAGGAGGAGGAGGAGGAGCAACGCTCTGAAACGATTATCAACCGGTCAACAACTGGATGTTTTTGTGCCGCTCAAACTCAATGCACAATTGATAGAAATCATCATATGCATTTATTAGGCATAAGCCGATTGTGAATTATTGACTTGCTCAATGTACAACATTGTACATAGACAGCAAACATCTCAGATGACCTTTGAATTTGTATTCTCCATTTTGCAAGTAAGTACTCCACCAGGTTAAACAGAGGGACAAACCAAAAATGTACTTATTTATCTGATGACTGCATAGCATAGAACAGCAACCCAAGAAAAAAAGTTTAAATGTGGCAGTTGAAATGCAAATAATTAATACGATGAATATTCATGAGTGTGCTCATTCATACAATGAATCGCAAAAACATTGATAAAGTGACATTCAAAGTAACTCAGACGAACATTATAGAAACCAAGAGATTTCTTACGTTTGTATCCGGAACAAAGACCACATCCGAGAAATCTAAGGGCAAGGTTAGGGGAGCTCAAGGCATCTGTACACTGTACGTTTATCGAGAACGTGTTCAAGGTCCCCACAGTGACCACCTCCAGCAAGATTCAAACGTGCATTGTAAATCAAGAAACATGCACTCAGCCAGCATTGCATAACATCAAGACAGTCATAGAAATAAGCGGTCAGAGTACAGCAAGTGATACCTGTTCGACATTGGTGCTCGTGAGTCATGATAGAAATAAGCGGTCAGAGTACAGCAAGTGATGATACCTGTTCGACATTGGTACTCGTCGTGATCAGTCGAGACGAATGACCGCGCGTCATTCTTAGAGGTGGAGGAACAACTGCGTCAGGTTCAGCTGCGTTTGGATATCGCCTAGGCTGATCGCGGACTCGAACGTTTCTTGATCGACTACTGCATTAGCAAATACAAAGCACAGGCAACACATTAAAGGAGACATTTTAAAACAATATACAGTACAACAAATAACGTCTTTTATAGCAAAATGCTCATCACTCAAAGCTATCGAATGATCCGGCCTAAGGACTGTCAGTTTGCCTGCTACATAGGCTCACACAATTCATATAAGAAATACACAACTCATATAAGAAACACAGTCCTTGAGCTCCCTAGTTATAATTAAATAAAATGGCAAATGCTGACTAAAGTTAACACAATACAGTCACGCAGCTCTAAAAAAACTTAGCTAACTCTCATTCAACTACTCTGTACTCAGCTCACACTCTTTACTCTCAGACTTTACCTCCAATCAACTGCATCAACTTGCCACCATGCATGAGCAATTGAGCATAGATACACTGACCCATCAGCGGCCGGCATTGCACAGGTCTCTATGCAGACCAACCTATGATCACATTTTTAAAGCAGCATATAGCCAACCAATCAATTAATTAATCAGTTAGTTTGTTTTAAGTCATTAAGCTGACAGACACAACTCAAACAGACAATACTGTTCTGGGCATTATGGAAACAGAAACAACACAAAGATAAAATACATTTGTAGATGCATTATTATGGTATGCTGTCATGGGCAGCTAGCATCAGATATTTAATAAAAAATACTAAATTTATATACATTGCTTGTATCTTTTTCAGACAATTTATCCAAAAACGAGCAAGAACTTAAAGAACATCATTAGTACCCGGGAAAGTTATTCAGCTTTTGAGCAATCAAAATGAAATTGCAATTGACGTTTTAGGTCCTCACTTATATATCTAGTTTAAAAAACTAATCAGATGTACATGACATGGGACGAGGCGATACAACTGGCAGTGGACAGGGAGGAATGGAAGAGCTGCATTGCCCGATGTGCAGAATTGCACGAAAAAGACTGATGATGATGATGAATCAGATGTGCTTTCAACTTGTCAATACAAAACCACAATTAAATACAACGGTCTTCAACCACCTGTGAAGCAGAGGCATAGAAAGCTGAGAGTTTCCTGTCACAGACTGAATGGATGCTTGTTCTAGAATGAAGTCCAGCTACAACAAAGCTTCTATTCTGCATGGTGGAGTACAGGATCAGTGACAACTAGATTATTTGATCCAGCATTTAAGGGCAAAGACGCACACAAGAACAAAACGAAACATGACTATAACTGATAACTTACATTAAAAATGCATTTTTTGTGACAAACAGCTAGCTAAGATGCAAGATACACTCATTTCATAAAAGTGCAAAATAATTACATTCACAACTCAGCATCGCAGCCGCTGTCTTTACCTGGCTGAGGTATATGCAGTTTCTTCGTCCACTTCAATCACCGCATCGAGTCGAGGTCGCTTCTTAGAATGTTGACCGTAAGACTGGTGGTCAACCGCTGGCTGCAATGAATGACCTTCGATTAGCGGACTCGGAGGTTGCGTCAGATCAATGACGACTTCTGATATCCGTCTTTTCTTTCGAGCAGCATTCTCCAACTGAAAAACGTGAAAAAATGGCAATTCCTTAATGATGAAGACGCACAGGAAATCACTGAGAAAACAATGCAGGTCATTGTTTAAAGGGTTAATTTAGAATTCTAAATCTATTAGTGGACACTTCTAAGTCATATCCTCGCAGTCAAAGTCATAATTCATCTAATAGAATACTTGTATTATCTGATAAGTCGGGAAAAGCTTGAGACAATAATAAGCAAGATGAAACAGACGAGTATTTACTTTAGCTCTCCATGACACTAGAGAAATAAACACTCTTTGACACCGAGTGCAGTGGTTTAGAAGTTTTCGATCAGCAGCCAAGAATGTCTGAGAGGCCAAAATTGTTTCGGTGTAAGACATAGGAAAAGCGAAAGCAAAAGCTGATCAAGAGCAATGTCTGATTGTATGTGGTGTGAGCAAAGAGCACAGTGTCGATTTAAAGCAATGCAAATCTCAATGGGAAGCCAGTGCATTAGGATGTAATACTAACTATAACATGGTATTACATAACACTTTGAGGCTGTCCACAAAAGCAGGCCTTAAAGGCCTGGGGTGGTGGGGTGACTGTTGGCAAAAGCCGCCATCTAAGAGTGGAAGGCAGACATTATTGCTAAGGCGTAGAAAAAAATTGTTGTGTTTCCGGTAACCCGACCGACCCATTTTTACGGCCGCGACCCAAATATTTTTGTAAAAAATTTTTATTATAAAAAAAAAATTTCAAAAAAATTTTTAATTTTTTTTCAAAAAATATTTTTTTTTACATTTGTATTGACATAACATAAGAGACGTCAACAAAATTAAATTAATAGGACTGTTTCTAAAGCAGTTTTAGGTGCGGACAGTCGGGAAATAGGCAGTTTATACTTGCTTAGAACACATACTTTGTTTCAGCGTGCAAAAAAGACTAGTGGGGTATACTTTTTCGGATAGTCACTGCATAAAAATATTTTACAAAATAAAAATATTTTCCGACCTACCTACCCAATTTTTTTTAGCTCTGTTACCGGAAACACAACATTTTTTTTAGGCCTAAGCGTTAACAGAAGTTGGCAAGAGAGCATAGCATGGCTTTACAGGGTGCGGCCGGAAAAAAAATCCATTACGAAAATTGCGATTTCTCAAAAAACGCTAAATATTTTGTTACAAAACTTCGCCAGTCTATTTGACACATATTTATCTACAACTTGGCCAAATCTAATGAAATTCGAATCATTAGAACCAAAATGGTGCAACCCTGAAGTGAAACAATGGTATTTTCGTTTCAACCGACATTTACTGAGAGCAATAAGTAACAAAGTAACGACGCAAACAGAAATGTATCAAAGTTCAGGTTACTTATTGTTATTGACAAGATTAGGCCAAGTGTAAAGATTTGTGCAATGAATGTTCGAAGTGACCACCGTTTGCTTTTACGCAAGCTTGCAGACGTTTTCGAAAGTCCAGAACAGACCTCTGAATGGTCTCAAGTGGCAATTCATGAATTCCAGATGATTTGTAGCGTATTTTTCAGTTCAGGAATGTTCTTCGGCTTTGTGGTAAGTTTGTGGTAGGTCTCAAGCATTGCACTCCAGACAGCATAGTCAGTGGGTTCATATCTGGGAAATTTGGCGGCCACGAATCCTTGTCAATGAAGTCCGGACAGTGACTTGATAACCAGGCTTGGGCCATGCAGTTTGGCGCCGTGAGCGGGCGCTCCATCTTGCTGCAGTAAAGTGAACTGATTTCCCAAGACAGTCATCGACAAGCTTAGGCAAAAAATTCTCCAGGTAGTACTTAGCATTGACTTTGACCTTCTCGTCAATGAAATGCAAGCGTCCTTTACCCTCATAGCTGATACCTGCAGAAACCATGATGTGGGGAAAAAACTTGCAATGGCTCATTCGACCAACAGACGGCTTGGATGGATATCGGCTTTTATCTTTTTCGCCCAGACGCGGTTGTTTTGATTTTTACTGGGTGAATTAATGCAAAAGACCTTTTCATCGGTGAAGAAAACCATTCTTTGCCACCGTCTGCTAAGCGGAAATGACTAATTAAGGCACACCGCAGGATACTTATGTAAAAATATGATTTCCTACTTCGTGAATACGTGTTCAGTTGAAAAAATGAAGTTCTTTCCTTTGCCTGACGTCATGATCACAAATATAAAGATATTGACATAAAATTTTTACACAATATGCAAAAATATGTTACGAATAAAAATTAAAATATTTGTAAAAAAATATTCAGCGGTTTCTGAGAAATCGCAATTTTTGTAATGGATTATTTTTTTGGCCGCACCCTGTATATGCTACATGACAGCATTATGCATGCGACAACATGGATCTGGGTTTGAACTGCTGCACTTGAAACTGGATGACCCAAACTAACACATAGAGACGATCCAATGCTAGCGTATGCTGATAATATCATAGTGAGTAGAGAGCTGCAGGATGTAAAAGAGTAGATTATATCTCAGCGGTTCATGCAAACAATAACTGAACATAACTTTCCCAAAAAGATATGAGGATATGGAGTCTAAATTGGTCTGAGTGAATCATAGCAACAGGATGGAAAAAAACCATGTCATCAGTGCAACATATGTTTAACCCTTTAATGCCGAGATGATAGTAAATGGTAGAGAGTGACACGGTAACCGCTACCGCGGTAAATCCGCGGTAACCGCGGGAATACCGCGGGAATGGGGTCAATTTTTAAAATGTAGCCGCGTTAAAGCACGGTAACGGGGATACATAGAACGGTAATACCGTGGGGATGGATATGGAAGCTGCGGTAATACCGCGGTAATGGATACGGTTCGTCGATTTTTTGCTATTTACGTAGGCGTTCCGTGACCGTGAAGTAGGCTAGGTTTAGCCTACTTAGAACAGTACCGGTACTATCAAACCTCGTTCCTGCGACCTCGTTCAAGCTCGTTGGTAATAATATTCTATTGTTCTTTAGTGCCTAGGCCTATATAGGTTAGCCTACTTTGATTCTTTCATGTTCGAAGCTGCCTATAGGGCAGGTTCCAATCAAGAATTTATTGCAAGGCACCAAAAGTCCGAGAATTACATTAAGTTACGAAATGCAGGAGACAAGCAAAGTTTGTGTATATTGATAAAGTTGAGGTCGAAGATTCGTTCAGCTGTGACCGTGTTAGATGCATCGCACATACAGCGGTTACTTAAAGTGGAAATCGCGACACGGGACAAGTGGTATAGTCGTTCCATGTGACCAAGAACAAAAAAACAAAAACATATGCAGCGTTTTTAGCGTTTGACACAACCGTTTCATAATAATGCTACTAATGACGATGGTAATGCCTATAATAGCCTAATTATGTCAATTTAAGACGATGCTAATGTTTATATTTTGTCAATTTAAGATGCGGGGACATTGCGGGGACAAACATCCGTCATATGGGGATGGTGAGGGGATGGGGATGAGGGTTACGGGGATGGGGTGGGGATGGGGACGGGTTCTGCGGGAACGGGAGGGGATGGGGTTAAAACTGCAAATGCGGGGAGGGAATGGGGACACATTTCTGTCCCCGTGTCACTCTCTAGTAAATGGTATGAGAAATCCTATACCCTCCGGTATTAAAGGGTTAAAGACAACTGGTGTGAATTACCAATACATGCGATCGACTGTCTGGAATAACATCATACGGTTCACAATAATCATGCATACGTAGTGACATTCAATGATGTGCTTACACCATAGGCGTAGGGGACATTTCAAGAGTGGGGGTTTCCCGAAAAATCTGACGACCTTTTTTTTTTTAGTCGTCCGGTCGAAATTGCCCGAAAATTCCCGTAACTTTTCCGAATCTGACGACCTTTTTTTTTAGTCGTCCGGTCGAAATTGCCCGAAAATTCCCGTAACTTTTCCGAATCTGACGACCTTTTTTTTTTAGTCGTCCGGTCGAAATTGCCCGAAAATTCCCGTAACTTTTCCGAATCTGACGACCTTTTTTTTTAGTCGTCCGGTCCAAATTCCGAAATTTCTTTATACATTTTTTTGCTTTTCCTGGACTGCTTGCCCGAAAAACCAGACTTGCCCGAAATTTGGGGGGCAAATACTGGACCCCCGTCTCCTACGCCCATGGCTTACACGGTGAAACACTTGAAAGATGCATGTTTTTACATGATTAGAAAAAAATCCTTTGGGATACTGAAGACCTATACCAGAAATATCCAGCCTACAGTCCAAATTTAAATAGATGATTTGGTCTCGGTAGAGTTTAAGAACTGCGGCTTATGGCATTGATCTCTTAGCCAAACCTCAAGAATCTCTTACAGGAAGAAGACTCCAACCACATTTGGGCTCATCACCTTGTTTTACGGTTTGATGTCTTTCCCATTGCCAGTCTACCTTTTTTCAGGTCTTTAGCACATTCAAGGTCTTTGCATTTCCAATCGAAAATATTGGTTAATCATATGAATGAGTGATGGCAGATGATGAAACAAAAAATTAAACATAAAAAACAAAACCAAGAAATCACTATGCAGTCATTTCTCTCGTTTATGAGAGTAAAACTAACTTGATTTAGTCGATGATCCTCGTTTACAAAGACCGGAAACGTAGGAGGCGAGTTTGCAACATGACGACCAATGTCTACAGAATTAAATTGTAACAAGGAACTTCAGCAAAAATATACAGTCGTTCTGCAATCAGAAAATTACTTGGCACCAAGACATCTATTAGTTCTTCAATTTTCTGTTAAAAAAAGGTGAACACCTCATTCCCCGATCATAAACTGCTCTTAGACAGTACCGTGATTTCTATGTTATTGTGCCCCATGGTATGGAATGGGCTCCTACTGTCCATACACCTTATGCCTAGATGCGTTTTATCACAGCCTTAAAACCGTCCTTTTCAGTTGAGGTTTGGTCAAGAGCATTCTGAGTAGTAACCTTGAAGAGGTTTTATATAATGAATGAATGAATGAATGAATGAATGAATGAATGAATATCAGTTTCAAGGCCAATGACTGCATACACACTGAATGCCTCCTATTGCTTCAATTCTTTTTACACTCTCTGTGTACAGTTTCAATATCTTCTTTAGTTTAGTTCTCTGCCGTCAGGCAGTTTCATATGTCCAATGACGCCACGCATTTCTGTTCTGTACATCCCTCTTTAGCCCTCTGTAACCGTTCTTTGTCATCATCCAGTCCAGTAGCATTGTTCTTGGTCTTCCTCCTGTCTTCTTCCCCTCCATTCTTCCTTCGATGATGTCTCTTACTCCTCATGATTTGGCCAATCCGGTTTCTCTGCCGCCTCCGTATTGTCTCCAGCATTGACCTTTTCTCTCCCACCATCTGCAATATTTCTTCGTTCGTCTTGTGCTCTTTCCAGCTGACACGCTTCATTCTGCGCCAAATCCACATTTCGAAAGCCTCCAGTCTTCTTATGTCATCCTTTCTCTTCAATATACAGTTCAGTATATATTTTCAACTGATTTTAGTTTAAACAGTTTAAATCAGTTACATAGCCAAACTAACCATGCATTTAGCTCTGAAGTTCTTAAAAGGAACCACCTTATGGTGCCTTGATGCGCATATCCATCGGCGTTTGCAGAAAATTGCAGGCTCATCATTAGTGCATCAGTGCAAAGATATTTAGTAAAACCAAAGAGCAGTAGTTAGAAATGGGCATCAATTTTCCAGGGCGAGGGATAACTCCCCCTCTTGTCCCTACATGCGGACAGTCGCCGGACACCCATGTGCATATCATGAATTTAGCTAAATTTATTACAGATGTAAGCAGCTGTTTCCACAATGCCACTTTAAACAAAGCAGCACAATAAATAAATAACACAGCATTCATAATTTAAACCTCACAAGAGCTATAAATTATGTAAGGTCAAAAATTAATTTAATGTTCAAACAAAAGTACCGGTATATGAATTCAATACAATTTGGATAAATAAAGAATTTAAAAGTAATTACCAAGGCCAACTGGCATCTCTCTGGCATCAAAAGCTAGTGGACCCTCGTGCATCGGGCTCAAATTTGGGCTCAAATTAAGAATCGGTGGGCTGTGCGTATTGAAGCAGTGCAACGACGCTCCACTCTCGCAACTCCTCGGCGACGTATCGAGATCGGCATACTGCCGCACATCCGATCTCACGTAGGTGTCCATGTTAGCGGCCGTTGGACTCTGGTAACTCTGGTAGAGACTTGTGGTGCTGGTTGTCGCAGTGTTGACCGTATAAACGTCCGGAGCTAATGTTGCGACATGCACAATCGGACAGACGCTGCACGCTGCTATCACATCAAGCAAGGAAGATGATGGGACGACACGATGGTCTCGTCGGCGACATGCGGTTAAGGCGATGGGCATAGTTTGAAAGTTTGCCTGTTAGAGCTGCAACAAAAGAAACACGTTGTTACGCTTTGTATTGTAGTGAAGTCTGCTGTGTACACGCGTGTTGTAAAACTTATATCCGGTAAATAGTTTCATCCAGTGCTTAAAGTCTGGAATAAGAAGCGCCTGGACACTCCTTACCTTTCCAGGCTGGACTAGCCTAATAAGTGGCAGGACGGTGTTCAGATCTGAATATAATTGCATGGACGCCATCCTTGACCATCCAGTACAACTTTAAGCCCTGGTCCTAACAGAGCAGCTACAGAAGTATGCACATAAAAGGACTTTTCTATAGTACCTACAGGGTGGCTCAAAAAAAATGTACCACCGGAAAAAATGCGATAACTTCGCTACCGATTGACCTTTTTCTCCGAAAATTTTCCAATTTGCAGGGGAATGAATTTGCCACAATCCCTGAAAGTTTCAGTTGAAACTTTTCATGTTTGCAAAAGTTACAGCTGTTCAAACTTAAAATTTCGTTTTTTTGAATATCCGGAGAATCTTGTTCCATTACATGTGATTTCATTACGATTTTTTTGGCAAATTGCAACACATAAAATGATGACAATGTCATACAACCTCAATAAGAGCTGTAGATAAGCTGTTTATTATGTAAGCTGTTAGTATATGGTCATATTTTGTATATTAAGGCCTCAGTTTGTGAATCCGTTACTGAACGTCATGGGCAAAGTTTCTGCAGAGGATAAAATGGGAACTCGGACATTACGTGAACAGAGACTGGGACATCGCGCGGTCATAGCAAAAGACCCAGTGAAAAGTGAAGCCTGAAGCACTTTGAAGGCTATCTGCAAACGTGTTTATGTAACGAAGGTCAGATGCTGGAAGAGAGGCAGGAAGTTGTCATTTGGTCTGACGGGGGAAAATGTCATGTTCAGGAAATTCGCTTGGTATTCGAAAGGGTTACGTTTGCAAAGCACATCATGATTTCAGTATCAGCTATGCTGGCGTGTGTTACAGCTGCAAGAAAAGACTGCATTTAATACCATTCAGTAGGCTAAATGTCAAACTCATTGCTGAACTCTCTTACTCAGACTCATTGAAGACCAGGCATGCTCTAACATTTGGTTTTAATTTCCAGCAGGACGGTGCGCCTGCTTGCTCGCACGGCAAGGCTGATTATGATGACGCTACCTTATTTTTGCCATCAAATGCAGTAAATTTATTGGCAAAGGTGACTAACAAACTCGCCAGACCTTAGTCCTCTTGCTTATCACGTCTGGTGAACTATTCTGGAACGCTGCAAGACATTTCATCCCAAGTTGGAGAACATTGGCCAGCTGAAGCAAGTCTTGCTGCTAATGTGGGGTCAGTTGCCGCAGGACCCGACCAACAAGGCCATACTGAGCTTCACAAAAAGAAGTTGAGCTTGTGCTAAGGCAGGGAGTGGACACTCTCATTATACCTTACAATAAAGTGTAAAACGAAATTCTGAGGTCGTAGTGAAAAGTGATATCATTTGACATGGAAATCTACAAGTGACGTTCATTTTCCGCGAAAATTTGAAAAAACGAAATTTTAAGTTTGAACAGCTGTAACTTTTGCAAACATAAAAAGTTTCAACTGAAACTTTCAGGGATTGTTGAAAATTCATTCCCCTACAAATTGGAAAATTTTCGGAGAAAAATGTCAATCGGTTGAGAAGTTATCGCATTTTATCCTGTGGTACGTTTTTTTTTTAGCCACCCTGTATAAAACCTCACAAATATGAAACATGGTGATTTGATTGATTGACATGCAGCAGCAGCTCAACGCTTTAGTGACAAGTTGCATTAGTTCCCAGTAGCCTTTAGCACACTCTAATCATTAGACTCTAATCATTAGACTCTAATCATTAGACTCTAATCATTAGACTCTAATCATTAGAAAGTCAATAGAAGATGGAAATGTTTCATGAGCTATTTAAGGCAGCATAGTTCTACTTTTGAGTCTCCCTATGTCCTCTGCATAGAAGATGGCACATTTTTCAACTATGAAGACCTTTCAGAACATACATGCTTAGCTAGAGCTAGCACAAGTTCTAGACCTGGCTGTAAAGACCCGCTGGATTTCAATCGCATTGCCGAGATTTTGGCTTGCCTAATAAAACTGCAACTTCAGAGTGTATCAAAATATTTAGGGTCATATCGAAGAAAAACTTGGGAGATTTTGTGGCATCTTCATGCTTACTAAACATGAAACAGGTAGTCCTCTAGTACTATTCCCACTGTGTCCAAGCTCCCTTGCTTCAACCTTCAATGTTTATAATTTCATGACCTTTTCTTATCCACTTAGTAAGGGTGAATTAAATGTTTCTGAGAGTCTAAACCATGAACTTCATGAAATATGACTCTGATTGAAACTCTAAATCATTTAACTTGTAATATAAAGAACCGTTCAAAGTTGAACATCTAGTCTAATTCTCATGAAACTATTAAAAAATGAACAATCCTTAAGTTCTAAACCATGTGCAGCATGAAATTATTCAACTTCAACATTATCCATGGTTCTATGTAACGATTGTACACCAGCATACTCTACGTTATCACATGATGTTGATGAGGATGTAACTTAACAAAATCATCAACTATAATATTCAGTCTCAACATATCACCTGCATCAGAGGCAGCACATTTATTTAATTTCTTCCACTAACTAACCACACAACTATGTAGTATGTATACCTATATAATTATATATACACAAGAAAGGCCTAGGGCGTATAGGTCTATACATTATCCACAGATATGACAACGACCCCATGCCTAGTTTTCTCCCAATTCGACTGCTATCTACGTCTTGCCATGTGAAAAGCCTTCTGCCTCTAAATCTATTATCTCTAGCCTTTAATTATGCGAAATATCAACGAAAATCAAATCAATGCGACACAATCACAACGTGGAACAGTTATACGGGTAATCGAATACGGCTGGCGTCCGCAGGGAAGGGCACGCACTCCGATCCGACGCGCAAATATTCGCGCACCAACTAAGCCATCGGCTTTAGAAGAAACATCATATTCTACAATCAAGAAGGTAGATTTCTAGAACAAAATGCCAGACATCCGCCATGTTATACCAGGATAACGTTAAATGGGTCGATCTGCGATCAACATAATGTATTGACGCAGTGTACCAGCGAGGACCACGGTTCTCCTCTGGTGTGTTATTAACAGTAGGCCACACTCAATCTCTACGCCAACCAAACAGTAATTTCATCTTTAATTTGTTAAAACACGCTGAAACCAACGTTGTGAGAACTGAAAATATGTATGACGATGATAACCAAAGCTCAACTTTTACCGATAAGTGTAGTTAAACGTATAATGTAATAATAATTATATTCTGGCTACAAGTGAATCACATAAAACCTTGTAACCCGCAGAACGCTACGGCTCTGTCTCATCCCTTTACCAGAGAAGGGTGAACTGCACTCAGTTGGGTGAGAACAAGCCGAATAGTGCAAACCAGCATAACCATGCGGTATAAACCAGGGAAAAGTTGACCTTACTTCTAACTCCGAGTTTATTGCAAGTTTGATAAAAGCGCAAACACCTACGCTGACACTAACCATAAGATAACCTGCAAAAATATTACACAAAATGCGGTTTATTTTTTCCCTAACGAAACACTAGGCCCGCCTACGTCTGTGACGCTATATCTAGGAACTCCTCAAATTAAGAGTTCCTATTGGTCAAAGAAAAAAGAGCTATTTTTAAACATCATCGCCGTCACTTTATTAATTGGAACATGGAGGTCGCGCACCACCAGGTGATTCCCAAATGCTTAACCCTTTAACAACCATTCGAATATCTGGCATCTAATAATCAAATATTTTACTATTTTCGTTTTTATTTATAGGTCGCCACAGGAGACATCTACAAGTCTTCAATAATCGTGGTCAAAATATATGGTCGATTTACATTGTGCTCAACAGATGTTGTTCGTGCCAGGCTTTTAATATTCGAAACAAAGACACGATCGTCGATCGATGCTAGCGACCGATATAGCCTACCACCGCAAGCAAGTATGATACCGATGGCCATATCAGCCGAAGGTGCTTCATCTGAGGTCGTATTTGAATAGCATGATTATGTGAATATTATGATGCCATGCTTCGTATAGCCTAAATAAGCCTAACAATACTAGCTTTAACGTGACTTTTCCCCATTCCACAATGTCATGTAGGCCTATAGGCCTATAATTGTGATAGCCCATAGCCTATACGGCAGGCCTAGGTCTATGCATTATGTCTGCCGGGACGTTGAATCAGTCCAGTTTCAACTTTTTATGGCTTTTGTAATATCACGCTGAACATTATTCAGAAAATTTCTGAAGCGCCACGAAAGTAACAGAAACCAAGCAGCCAAGTTGAGGCGCTATATAGCGGCTAGCCTATAGGCTATAAAAGCAAGTCGGCCATAGCATATTAAGTTGTTTGACCATTTTGATTACAGGATCGGAATCCGGGTGGCATATTTCCAAAATGTACATGGCAGCTGCAACCGCAGGGTTTTCAGCCAATCACGCGTCATGATACATATTTTAACTGTCAGCGCTCCACAACCAATAAGAAATGTCGTTACTAATCGTAAAATAAGGATTCCTTTTCAATAATCTTCACTGTTTAATGTTGGATATTTTCAACTTCTAGCAAAATTCTTCCTCTCAATTTTTGGCCTATGAAGCTGAATAATGATTTCGAAGTCTAGTCGCAATTCGCAAACCAGTAGCCTAGGCGTGTAAACAATCTCAGCCGTTCCCAAGCGTCGATTGCTTTAGCGCTTTTAATTATTCGCCTGGGACAACATAATTATATGTTTTTCAGTCCTGCATGAATCTTTATAATCTATCCAACTTTCATCTAGGCAAAATACGTTTCATCACAAATTGATTTCATCAATCCGAATAATATTTAGCGACAATTCGTTTACTCAGTCAAACTTTCACACTATGCGACCGAATAGATTTAAAGCGTTAGGCCTAAAGCGACTGCATGGTTCATCTGCATCTGACCCACTTATTTTATACAAAACAATGATTTTACTTTAGCGTATTAATTTTTTTCCATTGCTATTAGGCCTATCAGGCCCGCGTAAATAGAAGTTTGACGAGAAAAATTATCCCTTTCATAAATAGAAGTGGGATTGATTCAAGAATATTTGTTCATTATGAAACTCACTGAATCAATATTAATTGCGAAAGCCACTGGCTTAACCTGGCACTCTGCCAAATACCGATAACATGAATCAAAATAACATTATATTATTAAATAAGCGAAAGGGTTTAGCCTATATTGGTTTATATCCACTTAATTAGAAATGAATTTCTGTCTCAAAATCTAATTTTATATCTCCATAGGAATACTTTTTATGACAAATTATTGGAACTGGCAAAATCAATCGTAAAAATTTGAAAGTTATTTGCGATTAGTTACGACGATTCACATTGGCTGTAGGCTGTAAGCAGCTTAAAATATGTATTGAGACTTGTGATTGGCTGAAAAACCTATGGTTGCAGCTGCCATGTACATTTTGGAAATATGCATCCGGGTGCAGTGTTTAATCTAGACGTCTCTGGGGGGAAAGTTCCCCCCCAGAATTGACATTTCCTCCCCCCCCCAGAAAAATTTGACAAAATGATATTGTTTTTTTTACTGTTTTTCATCATTGTTTTACATGAAGTGTTATAATATACGGTGATATTATTTACTATTACAATTATGATTATAATGACATTATTAATTTTAGGCCTACTAATATAATATATACTATCATGTTGCAATGAGTATAACTTACTGTATATGTTTGTATAAACACTATTGTTTTCTAACTAAAAACAGAGATGACATCCCTCCAGAAAATTTGGCAAAATATTCAGAAAATTTGGCAAAATGATTGTAGTGTTTACCTGCTGCTTGCATCATCGCATTACATTAACTGTTATAATATAGTATACCGTAATATTATTTGCTATTATATAGTTATAGTTATTATTTACTATTATAATATATGACACCATACTGCTAAAATGAGTGTAAAGATGACACCTTAAAATGCTGTCATTGCAATGTGAAAATTCAAAAAGTTTCTGATGAGGCTCTCAAAAAGTACAGGTATTTTGTTAAGATGACACAATAAAATGCTGCCATTCCAATGTGGAAATTCAAAAAATTTCTGATGAGGCTCTCAAAAAGTACAGGTTTTTGTTAAGAAGACACCATAAAATGCTGCCATTCCAATGTGGAAATTCAAAAAATTTCTGATGAGGCTCTCAAAAAGTACAGGTTTTTTGTTAAGATGACACCATAAAATGCTGTCATTCCAATGTGGAAATTCAAAAAATTTCTGATGAGGCTCTCAAAAAGTACAGGTTTTTGTTAAGATGACACCTTAAAATGCTGCCATTCCAATGTGAAAATTCAAAAAGTTTCTGATGAAGCTCTCAAAAAGTACAGGTATTTTGTTAAGATGACACAATAAAATGCTGCTATTGCAATGTAGAAATTCAAAAAGTTTCTGATGAGGCTTTCAAAAAGTACAGGTATTTTGTTAAGATGACACCTTAAAATGCTGCCATTCCAATGTGGAAATTCAAAACGTTTCTGATGAGGCTCTCAAAAAGTACAGGTATTTTGTTAAGATGACACAATAAAATGCTGCTATTGCCATGTGGAAATTCAAAAAGTTTCTGATGAGGCTCTCAAAAAGTACAGGTATTTGATTAAAATGACACCATAAAATGCTGCCATTCCAATGTGGAAATTCAAAACGTTTCTGATGAGGCTTTCAAAAAGTACAGGTTTTTGTTAAGAAGACACCATAAAATGCCGCCATTCCAATGTGGAAATTCAAAAAATTTCTGATGAGGCTCTCAAAAAGTACAGGTATTTGATTAAAATGACACCATAAAATGCTGCCATTCCAATGTGGAAATTCCAAAAATTTCTGATGAGGCTCTCAAAAAGTACAGGTTTTTGTTAAGAAGACACCATAAAATGCTGCCATTCCAATGTGGAAATTCCAAAAATTTCTCATGAGGCTCTCAAAAAGTACAGGTTTTTGTTAAGATGACACCTTAAAATGCTGCCATTCCAATGTGAAAATTCAAAAAGTTTCTGATGAAGCTCTCAAAAAGTACAGGTAGTTTGCTAAGATGACACAATAAAATGCTGCTATTGCAATGTAGAAATTCAAAAAGTTTCTGATGAGGCTTTCAAAAAGTACAGGTTTTTGTTAAGAAGACACCATAAAATGCTGCTATTGCAATGTAGAAATTCAAAAAGTTTCTGATGAGGCTTTCAAAAAGTACAGGTTTTTGTTAAGAAGACACCATAAAATGCTGCCATTCCAATGTGGAAATTCAAAAAGTTTCTGATGAGGCTTTCAAAAAGTACAGGTTTTTGTTAAGAAGACACCATAAAATGCTGCCATTAAAATGTGGAAATTCAAAAAATTTCTGATGAGGGATCATGAGGCTCTCAAAAAGTACAGGTTTTTGTTAAGAAGACACCATAAAATGCTGCCATTAAAATTTGGAAATTCAAAAAATTTCTGATGAGGCTCTCAAAAAGTACAGGTTTTTGTTAAGAAGACACCATAAAATGCTGCCATTCCAATGTGGAAATTCAAAAAATTTCTGATGAGGCTCTCAAAAAGTACAGGTTTTTGCTAAGATGACACCTTAAAATGCTGCCATTCCAATGTGAAAATTCAAAAAGTTTCTAATGAAGCTCTCAAAAAGTACAGGTAGTTTGCTAAGATGACACAATAAAATGCTGCTATTGCAATGTGGAAAATCAAAAAATTTCTGATGAGGCTCTCAAAAAGTACAGGTTTTTGTTAAGAAGACACCATAAAATGCTGCCATTCCAATGTGGAAATTCAAAAAATTTCTGATGAGGCTCTCAAAAAGTACAGGTTTTTGTTAAGAAGACACCATAAAATGCCGCCATTCCAATGTGGAAAATCAAAAAATTTCTGATGAGGCTCTCAAAAAGTACAGGTTTTTGTTAAGAAGACACCATAAAATGCTGTCATTCCAATGTGGAAATTCAAAAAATTTCTGATGAGGCTCTCAAAAAGTACAGGTTTTTGTTAAGAAGACACCATAAAATGCTGCCATTCCAATGTGGAAATTCAAAAAATTTCTGATGGGGAGGGGCAATCAGGCCCGGCCTTAGGGCAAGGCGAGCGAGGCAACGGCCTTGGGCCCCGCGCTTCCAGGGGCCCCGCGCTGCTGGCTATAATTTTTTCGTTGTCAATATTGAACTCTAGCGAGCGTCATCATCATGACCAGCCTTCTCCATTTCTTTCTTTCTGATGTCGCTTAATTCTCTTAGTTCTTCCAGATTCATTCTTGTTGTTTCTTGAACTTCGTCCAACCATGGTGCACCTTTTCCTCGGTCGCCCATGTTCGCTGATGTAATTTCACATTATTAAATTTCAAAATCTGACATTATGAAAATTATTGTCCTATTTTATGGATATAGCTGCTTAAGATTGGATATAGGCCTAATATGTCCCAATGAAAACAATCACTAATATTTATAGTGATTGTTTTCAATGACAATAATATCGCATTCTTGGAAACTTGCTAATCCTTCACATGCGTAAGCTTACTTACGGACCAATAAAAAAATTGATTGATTGATTGATTGATTAGAATCAAATATGTAGGGCTGTAGGCCTATGTTAACTTAAAGATTTATGTTACGCGCATTCGTTCTTTTTGTTTAAGCGTACAATAAATGACTGTTTAATAATTGCACAAATTAATGTGGTTTGTTTTAAAATATTGCTCTTAGCTCAAAAGATATTTGGGAAACAACGTTAAGCGTCCAATCTTATATAGCAGCGGTTCGCAACCGGGGGTCCGCGGACCCCTGGGGGTCCGCGGTGATCTGCCTGGGGGTCCGCGAGCAAGTCCTGAGAATTGTATATTTCTTAGTTACAAACATAGAAACGGATAATTTTTTGTCAGTTTTCGAATATTTCCCCTTTTCAATGGGTCTAATCTTATTAGTTATATAAATTTGTAGGCTACTACAGGAGTGCAGAGGCATAGGCTGCAGGCTATATAATACACACATGTAGGCTTTCTATTATTTAAAGGATAATAGAGTCGCACAGTCGCGATAATGCGCCGAAGGCGCCAAATTTTATTGGGGGTCCGTGACCCGGACCCAAAAGTAAAAAGGGGTCCGTGAGTATGAAAAGGTTGAGAACCGCTGTTATATAGGTGACTCTCTCCCACCAGTGCGTATTGACAGGAAATCAACTGCGTAAATTTGTGCTTGAGGACCCGCTGCTGCCTTGGGCCCCGCAAACCCTAAGGCCGGGCCTGGGGGCAATCCCCCTCCTCATACCCCTCCCCTCCCTGTCTCGGCGCTACGCGCCTCACGAGCGTCCTTCGGACGCTCAATTGTCTCCCCCCCAGAAACCTGAATTCCCCCCCAGAGGGCGGGGACTAGATTAAACACTGATCCGTGTGTAAGCCCAGGAGACATATATTAGGCTAATGGCTGCCTGGATGGTTTCAATACGCGCTCCTGAACTTTGTAGCTAGGCCATTATCAAACTACTAGGTTTGCATCGTAATGATTTGCATGCATCTATGTAGGCATAGGTTAGGCCTACTTTTTTGAACCACCTGCAAAAGCAATGCGAGAAAACAACACATGTCAGGTAGCAGGGATGGGCAAATTACAGGGCAATTAACATGTAATTGAATTACAAATTACCAATTACTGGAGAAATTGTAATTGAATTACAAATTACTTTGACTCGATCAGAGCCTCAAATTACAAAATTACAAATTACGTAATTTCAATTACATCAATTACAAATTACTTTGGGGCTCCATGGCAATCATTGGAATAAAAAAAACCTTAGGCAGGAAGTGCTTGCCTTTTCTTCTTATTTCTACGTGTATTATTATTTATTGCGTAAGAAAAATGTCTGTTTAGCTTTCTTTAAGAAACAGCAGCTGTTAAAACAAGTTATTTGATAGCATGTATGCTCTGTTGGGCCTTACAATCATGCCTGTAGGCCTAAAACTAAAGAGCCTCTCTATAGTATCTAGGCCTACTGGTGCAGACCAAGGCAGGGCAGTGTTAAATCGAATAAACAATTTTTTAGCAGTTGGATAGCTATGAGGCATTGCTATAGTTCCCTTTCTGTCGTCTTAATATATAGGCTATGCTGCAAGATTTCTATTTTTCCTGCTTTGTGCTTGACTTTGTGGTCACTGCACGCTGCACACTAAAACCATAAAATTCTTCATCTTCCTTTCCTTTTTGACCACTAGATGCTCATTAAGATTCTTTGGTAAATCATATGTATGAACTTTGCGGCAGTGGCTCATCCATATTTTAAGCTACGTGGCTACAGGCATAGGCCTATAGTTTGCAGACCAAACTGAAAGAAAAATTATATGAATTGCTAGTTGGCTAACGACATCTGAAAATGCCATCATGCAGTATAGCGACCAAAAGTAATTTGGTTTTTCAGAATGTAATTGAAATTACAAATTACAGGAAGAAATGTAATTGAATTACAAATTACAAATTACCTTGATATGGAGCAGCAAATTACAAATTACCAATTACAATTGTAATTTCAATTACGTAATTTCAATTAGGCCTAGGCCTACTCAATTAAATTACTGCCCATCCCTGTCAGGTAGGCCTGTCATCATACACATCATCATCCATACACAAGTATAATGTGATACTTGTTAACCACAGTGCTGTTTGGCAGCTGATTACAATAAAGAATAACTATTACGCTTAGGCCTACTTATAAATAATGGGAGTCATTGTGACCTTTAAGTAAGTAAGCACAAATTATAGCTCTAGAAATGCGCAAAACCAGTTACCGGAAGTAATGTTGTGTGTAGAATTGCAAGCCTGCCTGCGATTGGTTGATTTGAAAGCGGTTTAGATTAATGGTGGAAAGTTTGATTCGGAAAAAGTTAACTTATTAAATAAACAGTTTTCGAGACTTACATCGGGATTCGGTATGGCAAATACGAAGTTTAAAATTATGCGTCAATCTAGGTGTTTGAATTGTCTGAGTTATGACTTCATTAGCAGCTGAATTTGTACCCTCGCAGATTTGCAGGTGCCTGCTTTTGCACTTCATTATGAGATCATCGGGCATACTCGTACACGGGTCACATATGACAATTTTTTAATAAGTTTTGTGATGGACTGTGTTAGACAGATTTTACATGTAGTGTATATATTTTTTCTAGTTAAGCCATGGATCACGATGGCTCTGTCGTTCTGTTTGACGAGGATGAGGATGAGAAAGATGACTCCGATTTGGATGAAATAGTAAAGCGAAACCTTCTCTCAGATCTGGATTCAACGCTGAAGGTGGAAAAGGAATATGTCAAAGTGTACCTTCGCATCCGACCATTTACCAGACACGAGCAAGAGAAAAACGAAAATCAGGTTATTTTTCATCCAAACATAATGTGAATTTAGGATGTGATATTGATGTAGTAATCTTGGTTATTGTGACTGACGGCTCGGTAGAACGTAAACAGTATGGCCGCCGAAGATAGGTGCAGAATAGAGCGGCCTGACATACGGCAATCGATAGCCCAATATTTCCGTGACCTGCGGCGATCTATAGGCCAATGTTTTCGCGGAAGTAAGTAAGTAAAAATACCATGAAAAGGTGTATTTTCATAAATATTAATACGCTTAAATAAGCTAAAGAACACAACAACATCGATTGACCTTAACACATTGGCCGCCAGTTACGAGGTATCTCGCGCTTTAACCACGAGCTCACGCGTTTAACCACGAGATCTCGCGGTTCGTATCAAGGCTGTATTTCAATAAAATTTGGACACCTGTAATTGGCAGTATCAGAGATACCTGCAGTGAATCTTTTGTTCTTTGTTGACATAGAGGTGCGTGGAAATTGATGATGATCGCTCTGTCATCGTCCAGGCGCCGAAAGACTCGCACACGCATCGGAGCACAGCCTACGGTCTGGCCAAGCAAGTTCAGAAATTCAAGTTCTCTAAAGTCTTTGGCGATAACACGTCACAGAAAGCATTCTTTGATGAAACGATGCTGGCAACCGTGAGAGACTTCATTGATGGTGAAAACTGTCTGGTTTTTACGTACGGTGTCACAAACTCCGGAAAAACGCATACCATTCAAGGTTAGAAACAATTCAAAGTTGATGTGCCTTTATCTGATGTTCTTTGTGAAGTTGTTTCTTGTGGGGATATACAGATTGGCTGAATTGATTTGAATAGCACGACAATAAGGTTGCAATTTTTATCCTTTACTTCTACTTCCAACTCATCATGTGACTAACAACTTGTTGATCCGTGCTCTTGACTAAGAAAAAATGATTCTAGTGCATGTTTAATTGTTTTTCATGCACAGACAAATATGTGATAGATATTGTTTTGTTGGAATACAAGTTTGTTCTTTTGTCTCAAATATCTGAGTCTAGCAATGTCTGAGAAAATCTTAGAACAATGGCAGTTTTTTGTGACAGAATCGTTTTATTGATTATATAATTATTTATTAAAAAAAGTGCTGTAATATGCCAAACAAATTTCTGTCCAGGGCAGCGGCTTCTGTTGTCATAGGCCCTGGTCAAATCTGGATCCATCCATTGATTATTCTCAGTGGTTTCTAACATGTTGGAGTTAAATAGCAATAGGTGTTTGACTGTCTTTGTTGGATTTCTTCATCAGTTGTGCTGTAGATTTTGAACATATTTTTAAAACTAAGTAGTTTCATTTGAGAGTACTTAGCAGAAATTGCGGTGCTTTGGACAGTACGCTTGATGCAGTGGGGTAATATAGTGTTTGGTTTGTTTTATTTTTTTCCTTTAGGCGAGCCAAAAGATGGTGGCTTGTTGCCACGTTCGCTAGATGTCGTGTTTAACAGCGTTAACAATCGCCTGTACCATCGAATGGATTTGAAGCCAAACATGCACGTCGATGTGCTCCGACTCACTCTCGAGCAAGAGCATGCTGAAATTGCGCTGAAAGAATCAATACTGAAGATGACATTTACTGATGTTAGTGTTTGCTTACTACGAACTAATGAAGTTTTAGATAGATTTAGTATCCTTCCTTGTCTCTTGAAAGTTATGCTATTTCTGTAATGTTCTATCATCTGATATATTAGGAGCTCAATGTATGGCATGATATTATGATGTATTGAGATCCTAGTAGATCAGATGCGTGTCTGTGTCATATAGACTGTGCAATAGAGTTTTAATTTGAAATTTCTTTTGTTATCCTTAAATAATAATTAAGTAGCTATTATCTGTCATATAAATACATGAAGTGTAGATGCCTAGTGAACAGAGAAGGACTAAGTGAATTTTATAGATTAAAATATAGGAATTCTTATTTTTTGCCTCTAGATGAGCTTTATTTTGTTTTCATGAAATTCAATTCCTGACTGATTTCTTTAACGCGACAGGAAAAAGATGTTTCGGCCAATAGCAATTCCACTGAGTCGCTGCATTCATTGGCTGAGGATTCTTTGAATCATCCAAGTCATGGCAGTAATGGTAAGCGATATTTCTTAATGTCAATAAATTATTCTAAAGGTTAAGTTCGTTCCTAAAATATTAGTAAGTAGCTGTGTAATGGGAGAGTTTTATCACGGTTGCCACATTATTATTCAGCTGTCGTTGTTGTTTTGCTTAAAACTCGTTTTCTCAACTTTTGCAGTTCTAATACATTAGTAAAAGTTTCAATGATTTCGCATTATAATTTTGCAGTATGTTCTGTGTAGCTAAAAAAATTGTTCTGGTTTGGTAAACTTTTTGACCAAAAATTTTTGCTGCTGGTAATTTTATTGACAATTGTGGTTAGTGAGCATTCCTCAGGAAACTGTTATCATGGTCATGTGTTGCAGATTATTTTCTGTTCACTGGCTTGTTTTTAATTTTTTTTACAAATTAATGATATCTAGGTGATCGCTTTCTTATTAAAAATTGTAAAAGTGTTAATATGTCACATTTTTTATATTAACTGCCAAATATCTGTTGATGCCAGGAGATATTGACAGTCTTGGGGATGAGATCTCAACGGTCGTAGCAAATAGAAAGCGTGAGGAGGCAACAATTGAGGTGAAGTCGCAAGGGCAGATTCGCTTTTCCATCTGGGTCAGCTTTGTTGAAATCTACAACGAGCAGATGTTTGATCTTCTTGTTCCGGTGTCAAAGAAAAAGTTTGAGCGAAGGCCCGTACTACAGCTGCGCGAGGACAAATCTGGAAATCCTTACGTCAAAGGTATTTTTACTTCAATTCCGTTCTTTCCCGAGCTTGAATACAGCTATAACATTGTTATTTGATGACTTGTAAAAGCCCAGATCTGAAATCAGAGCTGTCAAAATGTTACAATAGGCAGCCAAATGTAGTTCATGTTTAAAAACCTTATTGATGCGTTTTAATGTTTTTATCTTGTACCTTTTTGGTTTTCTGATTGAAATTACACAGATGAGACCAGATTATGGTGTATACGCTAAAGCTTTCAAGCAGTTTCTCTTCGTAGGTTATGATGATTTCAGATGGCTGAAACTTGCTAAGTCAGTCATGGGCAATTTCTTTTAACAGTGGGCTAACCCAACATTTTAGGCCAACTTGGTATACCAATAGCGAGCTAATAATTTTTGCAGATTCATTTGCCTTAGAAAATGAAAAATGATGAATTTGATTCAAACTGAACATTGCAGAATAACAATTTTAAGAGTAAATTATAAAGATAATTTTCATGTTGGAAGCCTAATAATCATAAAACCTGCTATACTACATTACAATAAAAGCAAATTGCGTTCTGATTTTATCTAATAGCAAAAATGCATAAAAGGAATAAAAGGTTTCCGAGTCCCAGGTACGATACTAATGCAAGAGACATGTCAAGGGAGCCATTCCAAGGGCCGTATGTAGCCCACCTCTGTGTTAACCCTTTGATGCCTAGATGGTAGTAAATGGTATGGGAAATCCTATACCCTCCGGCATTAAAGGGTTAAGGGAACACCAAGAAGTTGTAATTTTAAGTAACTGCCTCATATTGTGGTGGTTAGGCTTTGAATATATATGAGTGAATATATCTATGCTACATGGGTTTAGCGGTATAGAGAAAAATCAAGGTTTGTATTTAAGTGAACATGAATTAAAGTTTTTATGTCATAAATTAATATATTTTGAATTTTTTCTGAGAAAATTTCGGTTGTTTTGCTTATTTCAGATCTTCGACAGATCAATGTTTCATCGGCAGATGAGGCTTATCGACTGTTGGCGCTTGGCAAACGAAATCTAAAAATTGCCTGCACAAAGTTGAATCAGTCATCGTCTCGAAGGCATGCAATATTTCTGACTAATTTTGTTATAAACTTTAATTATTGTAACCGAAATATTTTAGCATGTTGAAATGACTTTTAGGTGCCCGAGTTGCATTTTGCTAAGATTTTACGGTCCTGGGGGGGAAGAGGAAGACCTAGGGAAAAGTTCTTGGACTGGATGATGGAGGATGGATATGGAAAACTAAAAGAAAAAGCACAACATCGAGAAGAGTGACGTCGTTGAGCATCTGGACCTGCCGAGAGGCAGCTTACCTAAAGAAGAAGAAGATGAAAGACTAGCTATAACCTATTTTGTTTGCCATAATTAATAATTATATTATATAACAACTTACTTACTTATATTGACATATGATTGTTGTTTGTTTCTGTAGTCACTGTATTTTCACCATAAAAATGATTCGGGTTGTCGACAGAGATCAACCATACTATGCTCGTGTCAGCGTGTAAGTTACGTTATTTATATTTTTATTAAACTTTTCATTAGAAGTTTTGCTATCAAGTTGAAACTCATTTTGTAATCAGATACAAAAAATGTATTTTCTGGATTATAGATTGCTCTTTTGTATAAGATGCAGACGTAAAACCAATACATAGGTTGCAATGGCATTCAGATATAGTGCACCTATCCACAGATAGTCAAATGCGCATTTATAAGTAAGTGTGTGTGTCTGTCAGCGACTGTTAATATATGGCTGAAATACATGCTAAAAGCGCCATTTTGTGATGATTACATTTGATAAAGTTCAAAAATAATTTTTACAAACATTTTTCATATATTATGTTTTTAGAGTAGTTTAAGTTATTTTAAATTATAAATTAAAAGCTTGACTTGCGGTGATGGGCATACATGTCTTGCCATTATTAACAAATACTTGCCTTTGAAAGCCTTTTTGCTTAAATTTAATTTTATGCAATTTTAATATAAACTTGTTTCAACGTCTGGTGTAGTACATGGTTTTATGGTAGTTTCACTTATTTTGAAATTAACGCTTAAAACTTTTTCTGTTTGGTATAATTTTGAAATGATTCCGGTAATTAATTGTAAACCTGAAAGAATCTATGGATAACATATTAACTGATAGAGCTGCAGTTAGCTAGTAAGCACATTGATCAGTTCATTCCTGTGTTTAAGACATCCCCAGTGACTATCATGCAAATAACATGTCCTTATAAATAGTCAAAAATTACGATATGTGCAATGTATTTATTCTGACGAGCATGTTTGCTAATAATTTCTTTTGTGAAAGATTGTTGTTTTAAAAATCTCTTTGTTGTGACGACGGTAATTGAATGAGTCTGATGATGATGAACATCCTTGCTCTCTGACAATGTCAGTTCATTGCATGAAATGTCATTGGCGGTCCTGTCAGTTGAGCCATGTAGGTTCCGACAGGATCTGAAGACTCTTGCTCAATATTTATTGGCTTTCCTCGTTTGTAACGCAGAGCTTGCACTTTCACTTTGCAGTTTATTCTTTATCTACTGTCTTTTAATACTGTTTACAAACATCATATTTTTAAAGTCTGTTTTATGTTTTCTTTGTGTAATGTAAATTTATTTTTTAATTTTAGGCTGTCACTTTGTGATTTGGCTGGATCTGAGAGACACCAGAAAACAGATAATGCTGGTGATAGACTGAAGGAAGCAGGCAACATAAACTCCTCCCTTCTGACTCTTGGTCGATGTATTACGGCTCTTCGATCGAATCAAAGCAACAAGTGGGTTCCTTTGCTTATATTGAAGATTTATCACTAGAATTATATTAAAAATTTTAAGTATTGTAGGAATTTAATGTTGGAGGATTGCATTGAAAGTTAGAAATTGGGTATAAAACTGCATTATGCACGAGTATCCAATTCTGTAAGATCACGTATATTTTTATGCTCATGACTTTACTTTTGAGACAGTATTTTAATTATCTGAATGAATTATTATGTTATTTGTCATTTTTCAGACATATGGATAAAAACCAGGTTGTGCCATTTCGTGACAGTAAGCTCACACGGCTGTTCCAGACATATTTAACTGGCAAAGGTCGTGCATCCATGATAGTTAACATCAACCAGTGTGCCAGCATGTTTGATGAAACTTTGAACTCACTCCGATACTCGGCGATAGCTAAACAGGTAGAGTTTCATGTACTGTGTTGATTTTCAAAGATGTCCTTAGTGCCTGTTTCTGGCAAGGCTTGGCTTTGATTGATACTAGGGATGTTAATATCGGTTTTTTCTTAAAACCGATTATCGGTTTGTAAAAACCGGTTTAAAACCAGTTATCGGTTTTTTTATTGCCTCTCGGAAATGTTAGATATGATATAATTCAAAGTAATCTATGTAGACAATTATGTAACGCAAAGTGTGTACACGCGAAATTAAGTATTCAAAACGAATTCTTTAGTTCTAATTAAAGATTCAAAATGGACACAATTACACTGTATGTTTCTATTAAATCTTCATAATACAACATAAATAAAAGATATTCATAATAAACACGTCTTTAGTCTTTACAAAAAAAAGGAACTCTACAAAACAAATTGAAAATTAACGGTTTCCGACCATGCTGCCTATATATAAACAGATCATAGATCTAGGAATAGATTAGCGAAAATTCCATAGAGTAAAAAACTTAGGTATATAATATTCGTTCAATAGCAATATTCGGACAACAAGGGCCGGTTTCGACTCTGTTTGATAATAATTATTATAATTATATGAGGTCGTTGATAACTCAGCCGATTGGAGATCAGACCGATGAATTTCGGGCTGACGTATATTATACAATGACGATATTATAAGCTCATCTATAGTTCTAAATATAGATATCGATGCACTCATCGACAGAATGATGAAAATATGCAACTTTTGTAGAGCAATTATTAATCTTGTGACTTATATTAAGTAACTTACCAAATATATTATTGCTCTATAAAAGTTGCTAAAATATTGCAAGAACGTGTGACGTCATTGGAATGCGTGTACACACGGCGGAAGCGAGAGTTAAATACGAAATTTCAATGGCATTATGCAGATTTTCAAAAATGTATATAAAATCACCGGATTGTTCTAGAACATTGAGAATAGGTGCATTTTAATACTTAATATGTGCTATATACGATTATACGCACGTGTATTAAAACTTTTACGCTCGGAGCAAGTGAGTTATTCCGGTCAAATACCAAAATATGGGATGAAAGTTCGAATGTAATCTAAGCACTATGCGTAATTTTTTGGCATTTCTGGTAATTATCGCTGCAATTATGATAAGAAAAATTAATACGTTATCGTTTGGTCAATTATGAAATCCGGTTACCGGATTCAGAACCGGATTTCCGGTTTTCGTTTAACATCCATAATTGATACCTTTTGTTGCAACACCATTTTGGATAGAATAAGTTGGTATGGATAAAGAATATACTTATTTCTGTAAATTGTTTTTATGGTGCAGACAGAATGAACTTGGACTTTTAGATTAGATATTCTTGTTAAAGGCCAAGTTTTGCTTTTGGCAGTTTCTTGGTAAACCAGGCTGATTGGTCAGCAGGTCTCTATATAGTGGGCGTGACGCTGACCAATCAGCATCTGCTCCAAGTTCATCTGAAAGCACTGACCGCTGCTTTAAATTGCTAGGCTGTCTAAGCTATAGGTCGAGGAATTGTTCTGTAAAGATTCTATAGACTCCCCTGAGTGGGTCTCTGTATGCAGATTAGCCAATTGTTGTGCCTTCTATTTGAGATTTGCATTCTGCCAAGGGTTAGCAACATCAAGGCAAGGTTGTATTACATCACTTGAACGCTTCTCAATTCATCAATTGAGATCTCAGCTGAAGCCTATAAAGCTCTAGCTGCATGGTAACCAGACTTATAAACAAATGTGGGCTATGCTCTGATGTAAAGACAAACACATGAACTAGGGGTTGCCAGGGTTGGTATAGAACTATAGAATATAGATAGCTAGTACACCATCGGCTCAAGGTTCTTTGAATCTTTGTGTGGATTGATCTTGCCATCGGCTATACTCGGCCGGTCAACTGCCCTGTCAAATGTCCTGTCGCACTGTAGCATGGTAAGTTGCTGGCCTGGTCTTATGCAGATTAGCTATAGCTGGTGTACACCCAAGATCTTTCCATTCATTGGCGGAAGTATCTTGGTGTATAGTCTACTATTTTATATACACATACTTATTATATATGTAGGCCTATACAGTCTATATACATTATATATATATATATATATATATATATATACGGGCAAGCTAATATGCATATTCCAAGCAAGTTATCAAGCTGCTGGATGAAACATCATGGAGCTGTGGGCCGGTAAATCAAAGCACCAGCTAGAGTTTTATAGGCCTACAGGAACTGAGAAGGGAAAGAGTCTAAAGTGATGCAATACAACCTGGCCTTGGTATTGCTAGCTGTTGGCAGGAGACTAATCTCTAATGGAAGGCTCAACAATTGAAAAGCAGAGGAGCAGGCCGAGAGGAACAAATAATTCCACCCCCTCCCTCTCCTCTCTCCAGCAGAATATCGAAGGGCTTGATGGTCAGCCAAGGTTCTTTGAATGATCTTGATGGTTCTGTCTTTACCTTCGCCTATACGGCCTGTGTTTACATGTCTCTGTCTGTGTCCATTGGTATGGAAATGAGCAGACACTAGCACTGAAGTCTTGCTGACAGGTATCACGATCATTCCACTGCTGTATACAGGTATGGCCGTTGGTATTGATGGCTAGTCCCTGGGGGCATGGTCTAGGGCCTCTAGACAAACCGTCCAACAGCTTAGCTGACCTGCAAAGTTCTGGTCAGTGGCATCAGTGGTGCACAACTGCACACACACACACACACACACACACACGGCAGTATACGCCAAGCTAATCTGCATAAGGTACCCCACTCAGGGAAGTCTAGAGACAATTCTTCAACCTGGTTTAGATAGGCTATAGCAGTGGTCAGTGCTCTCATGCAGGTGCGCTTGAAGCTGATTGACAAGCCGGTCTCTATAGGCCACGCCAGTAATACTGGGACCAAAACTTGGCCTTTAAAACTTTATTGAAAAGTTGTGAATTGATTTTTAAATCATAATATTTATGAATAAAGTTAATTTAATGTTTATTTGAAAGGGCATGGTTTTCTCAAAGCATTACATTTTAGAAAAAATTGTCATTTAATCTTGTCGTTAAAAATCTTTTCCTTATTCATTTTATCCTTTTATTAATCTTTTCTTTCTGATCTGTTAGGTAATTGTTCGTGAATCGCTTCCAAAGCCAGGCATTTTAGAATTGAGTAAACGCCAAGATTCATTCCAGCCTCCAAAACCGAAGAAAACTCTTGACCGAGGCACAGTTGGTTGGGCCACCCCAGGTCAGTTGAACCCCATTTTGGCAGACTCTTTCACTTTGGTATTTTGTTTTCAATTGAACATGTTCACCATGTTGGATAAGAAGATTGCCTGTAATAAAAATTTGTTATGCGATTTGTTTTTACGTGTAAACTAGAATGAATCTTGAAAGAAACTGTTTGGATCAATCCCTTGCTAAGAAGAATCACCATAGTTCTGTTCTGTGTGCTTATGCTTGTCATCCTCATCCGCAATAGTTGTCTGAGCCATGGGTTGAGGGTTTTGATTAAAGTGAATGCCTAACTGAGGCAATCAAGTAACTAAAAGTTTTATAGCATACTGGATGTCTAAAACTTGTCGGTTAATACTAACCTTAGCCTGAAAGCAGTATGCAAAGATAAAATACCAACGTGTAAATAGACGGGCTCCGTCATTATTTCACAGGAGACGAGTTTCATATTTTCTCAACAATGCTGTACGAAACAAAGACATGAGCGCTGAGAGACTAGAGGCTTTTGAAATATGGACATGGAGAAAATAGGCTAAATGAAATATAAAGCAAATGAAGAAGTGATGAGAAAATTGACAGGCTCTGATTCAAACAATGAGAAAGGGACAAAGGAAGTGGAAGGAGACTTACTTAGAACTGAGATCGGTCATCGAATGGAATATGAAGGGATATGCATTTAACAGCTCACACTAATTTCCATTGTCTTATAGATAAAAGAAATTTTTTTACTCCCTGCAGTTTACTGATTTGTAACTATTACACTAACAACAACCGCTTCATGACATAACTGCGTATGACCAAGCAACACTTGCTGTGGAGTAAGCATGCTTGTATCCCAAGCTTGCAGAAGTCCCTAACAGGCATACTGACCTTACGTTTAATTTTCTTTGTTGGCTGATAATTTCACAATGCCTTAAATGTTGAAGAGCTTCAAAATACTCCAGAAATAAATTATATCTGCAGAGAGTGTTATGTGAGTATTATCTGAGTATCACCTTGCTGTGATTGCGCTTGCGAGGTAGAAGCTTTGAGATGATGTTCACATGAGCAAACAATTCGTTATTATTCAGTATTTTCTTTTGTTTTGATTCGATCTCAGGAACATACCAGAAGATGATTGAGGAAGGAGAACTGTCGGTCTGCAGTGGCAGCACTTTCCCTGCAATGAAGGAAGAAGAGGACGATGAAAATGACGAGACCGTACATGAGGATGAAGAGGGACAATGCACGATGACGGAAAACGACACGAGTGAACTGGAGGAGGATGAAACTCTGAGAGCTAAATGGACCAAAGAACGAGCGATGGTATGCAAATCATGAAGGAAGGATTATGTAGTAAATAGAAAGATTCAGAAGTTAATTAATGCAATATATGTATTAATGATTACCAGCACAGTTGAGCTTTGCATGGTCTAATGTTTTTTAACTGGTGTTAACTATATGGTGCTGAATGCAGCTTAGTATTTGAGGTATTGTTACACCTTGTGTTTCTGTTTCCAAATATTCTTTTATTGCATTAATTCTACTTTCTTCTGAAAGTGCTGTTGACCAAAAAATGGGCAGAGCTTTCATTTAACATGGCGTGTAGGCGGTCAATGTGTTACGGCATTTATTAAATAATTGATACATAGGTTGTATACAGACCGCTAAAATTTGGTTGGGTTGTTTATGCATGTGCATGTTGTAGCTGCTGGAAGTTATTCATCAACTGAAAGAGAAGCTTCAGTTGGAAGTGAATGCTAAAGATGCTCTCGAAATGAAAGTCCGCGCAGAAGTCTGCGACGAAATGAAGAAACAGTTGGTTATAATAGAAAACCAATATCAGTAAGTCTACTTTATTTGGGTTACAAAATGCGCAAAGCAGTTATTTTTAGCTAAATCTATCAGCATTTCTTTTTCACTGATCGGCAGTCTTCTTCCATGATTTCATGATATTATAGACCTTTTTTTACATTATCTTCATCTGGATGGGTAGCATTCGAACAGTATGATGGTTGCACAACAGCCAAGAATTTCAGTTTTACTTATCTTTGGAGCAATTAGCACTTGCCTACCGTAAATTGGAAAGGAATGCAGCATCCTGATGATTATTGCATTTTTGTAATTGACACAAAAACTTATAAGAGATCTATTGAACATTTAAACTTGTATTTCTTTTCCTTCTGGATTTACTTGAATGCAATAAATTGTGAGGACTTTGAACATCTTTTTTTATGGCACTTTGTAATTTATAAGTAATTTGAAAAGTGCTGCTTGTACAAGTTCCAAGATTAGTTGTATGAATTTTCGTTAGATTGCGATGTTTTATTGTGTGCTTGTACTCTTCATTGTAAAATTTAAGATGATGTGGTGGACATCTCTGGTTGACTTGATTTGGGATGAATCAATTTATGGCATGTCAGTCAATACAGAAGAAAACCAATTTATCATTCTTTTCGTATAAATTGTTAACAGAGAAAGCTTAAGACTTCGAGAGGAGATCAGCGAAGAAAAGCTAGAGAAAAAGATGGAGATTTACATGGAAGCAATGCAGAAGTCAAAGAAAAGACGCCTTGAGAATGATGACGAGGAATATGTCCCGAAACATCTCCTCCAGGCTGAAAAGACAAAAGTCCTGGTGAGTGCAATTAGAATTTTCATGACCAGTTTAGCGCTTCATGCATTCTTTCATTACTCATTGATATAATTAAGAGGAGACGATGTTTCAAGTGTGTTTACATCATCATCATCCATCCAGTGTAAAATAGGAAACAAGAACATTTAAAGAGAATTTCAGAAAAGTGTTTAAAACGGGGTTTGCTTGTGGTATTAGAACCATGGGAATGGCATGTATTTACAGTGGCGTAACAATCAGGGCCGGATTAAGGCATGTTCAACATGTTCGGCCGAACAGGGGCCCCCCACACACTTTAGGGGACCCCACAAATGTGTAAAAAAAATTTGAGTAAATTTTGGCCACACGACTATTTTCCCAAAAATTTCGACAGATGACTAAAAAAAGGGCGTCAACTTTTTTGGCGGATTAAATGGTATGATTTTCCGGAAAAATTTGACAAATTTTCCGCAAAAATTCCCGAACAGGGCCCCCACAAAAATTCCCGAACAGGACCCCGACATTGCTTAGTCCGGCCCTGGTAACAATAGGGTAGACTGGGTAAGACAAAGTCTAGGGGCCCCCGAGTGTAGACACCCCAGAGGGGCACTCGAGTTTGGAAGACTCCGAAAGGAGTTCTGAGTTTTGAATGAATGACTTCACACTATAGCTAAGTACTTCAACCAAACCTTACATAGACCGTTAGGGCCAGCCTACTTACGGTAACTTCAGTCACACATGTCATAATTGTCATTTCAGCCTTGTTAGGAACTTACAGTTTACTGTAATTTGTACTTGTATCTTGTTCATATACATCAGCATTTCAGTAAAGTAATAAGTAATAATACATTTCAATAAGTAGGCTACCGTAGGGAGAGGGCCCCACCTTCTTATTTTGTCTAGGGGCCCCCGAGTTCCTAGAACTTTACGCCACTGTGTATCTATAGATATGATGCTATAGTTACACTTGAGCGGGTACTATTTCATGATTCCAGTTACAATGTTTTTTGCTTTTGTTAATTAGAGGTGCAACAATCGCATTGAAGAGCTTGAAGATGAGTTAAAGGCTTCGAAGGAAGAGATAATCAAAGTGAAGTCCAATTTCTCAGTCATTTCGAAAGAAAGGGAAAGTCTGGCACAGGAAATGACGAAAGCTCAATTCTTTGCATCTGATGCTAAACTGAAGCTGGATGATGCTCAGTCCAAAGTATTGGTTTTATCTTTGTTGTTTTTATATACATTGATTTATTATATGGTATTAATTAGTATTACTTTCATGCTAACCTGTGACACGGTTGCATATCTAGTGAACAAATTGTAACCTGATATTATTCTCTTAATGCTATGCACTTATTTATTTAATTTTGTCCTTCAACTTACAGATAAGTTGATTGATATGGTCAGACATAATTTATTTTTAAAAAATTTAGCGTGCCCCACTGCCCCTTCTCGATTTCTACTTGGAGGCGCTGCATTCACTAATCAAATTGATATTGATGTCACACGGATCAAAAAATCTGTCAAAATGAACACAGCTGAAATCATAGATACCGGAAGAGTCACCAATGGCATGTATGTGCACTTGTTATATAGCCCCTTCACGCTTGCTACTCAGAGGCGCTTCCGACTACAGCGCGGACACTGCATCAGAGTTTCACGCCGAAGCGCTTTGCAATTGCGAGTGAAGGACTTGTCCAAGGTCCCTATGCGGCAACTTGAGGTGGATTCGAACCTTCAGCCCTCCGGCTGCAAGGCGATGAACATACCCACTACACTACCTTGCCCCACAAACGTTAATATGAAGAGCCAAGTCAACCGATTCTCATCGAAAGCTGACGGTTGACAAGTTATTCGGTTTTGCCTGAAAGAAAAGGAACGGAGACTGGTGATGAGGATTGTATATAATGGTAGTAGCATAAGAATTCTAATAAATGTTTGCATGTGACCTTAAGTTGCGACTTCTATATGTGTATACATTTGATCTAATGCGCAAACTAAGTTGTTGCTACTTTTTGACTCAAGATTGTGACTGATTGTGTTATTAACTTTCTGTAGTTGAACGAATCAAGTTTTGTGACAGTCGATCTCGGTGATCAAATTCGAAGCCTTGCAGAAGAATGTGAATCTCAGAGATTTGCGGTCAACCAGTCTTCTGATTTGATTAAAGATCTTGAGGTACTTATTTGCTTATCTACACTGTGTCCGGTTAAAAAGTAGCCCCCACAAAAAAGTGTCATAACTCGGTCAAAACTTTTGGGATTTGTCTGAAATTTTAAGCACAGCAACAGTGACCATATTGACACGAGATTCCAAAGTCGTTTGCAAATAATCGCGAGTTTGTCAAATGTATGAACGTTTGCGTTGGAGCACCGAAAAATTGAACTTTCCAGCATGGAAAACCTGAAAGGGAGTGAAATTCAGCTATTATGGTGCCAAAAAATGTGTTTCTTGTTCTCGGACACACAATCGTAGACGTAGTAGGTTGATAACTATCCCGGGAGACACTCGGCTTCATATCCTGCAGCTGTGGTCGTCCAGCAGTCCAGACTTTGATCCGGAGTACATGTACTGGAGGAGCGCGTTTTTTGTTCACGCGTATTCATGACATCGATAACCGTAGGGCGTAGGGCGCGTCTGTTTGAAGATTGGCAGTGTTTAACCAGGTGATCATCGACAGGACCATCAAACAGTAGCGTCTCATCTACGGTCGTGTGTCCGTGAACAAGATGGACATTTTGAACAGCAAATTTAGCTGTATTTCACTTCTTTTCAAGTTTTCCATGTTGGAAAGTTCAATTTGTCGGTGCTCCAACGCAAACGTTCATAAATTTGACAAACTCGCGAATATTTGCAAACGACTTTGGAATCTCGTGTAAATATGGTCACTGTTGCTGTGCTTAAAATTTCAGACAAATCCCAAAATTTGTGACCGAGTTATGACACTTTTTTGTGGGGGCTACTTTTTAACCGGACACAGTGTACATGTATAAAGCTTGCAATGGTTAAAGAATTTCTGATGAAGTAAAACTACTTTTAAGACTGCTTTTGGCAGTCATACAACACAACTTGCATTTGCCATTTTTTATTCTTTCTACTAGACCTCTTACTTAAAGACACTGATAATTAGTTATATTAGAAAATTGCTCAAAACAAACCATTGTGCTGGGATTCTGTTTTATCAAATGCAGTTAAAGAATAAATCCCTTCTTGATCAACTGGAAGAAAGAGATGAGTTGCTAGAAAAACTGCAGCGTGAATTGGCAACGCACAAAGAAAGCCTGGCAGCTGCCAAAGAACAGACTGAACATGAAGAAAAGCAACAGGTGACTTGCTCTTCATTTTTATTCTATCCAGTGGCAGATAACTAGTTGCTTGTGGCATTGCTTCATCAAGTGTTTGGTTGGTGCTTGATCTTTGTGGTGCTTTATTATTATGCATGCAGTTTTGACCAGTTCATTTATAGCCTACCTTTAAAAAAAAAAATGTGGTTCATAATGCGTTTTGCTGACAAATTGAGGAGATTTGCATTAGATTATCGTACACTTTCTAGCAGATTTCGGCGCTGTGATTTGTGCAGAATTCAACCCAGCACGATTTGCAACATCCTTGCTTCGGCTTGGGTGTTGTGGGGATATGCGCTGCGAGTTTAGTCGAGCTGCTATATTAGTTGTTTGGGGCATTCCAGGTCAAATCAACACAGTTTTAAATTAAAATTTGCATCATCATCTCCGATTTTGATGAAATTTGGCAAGATGGTAGAACTTAATGAGAAACGCTCAAAACCAAAATTTTAGATTTTTGGGTCAACCGGTTTCAGAGATATGGGTCATTGAAGGTCGACCCAAATGACCCGATTTCGACGGACCAGGCGAGGTTTAAACTGCTGTATCTCAGCTCCTATTGCACCTAGAAACAAAAGTAAGGTACCAAATTAAAGCTGAATGAATTCTCTATTTGGGCAAGATAGCTAGAAATAGTTATTTTGAGTTTTTAAAAAAATGTGAGCATCTGTAACCTATTAACCCTGACCAAGGTCACTTAGTACTCTCAAAATTTTATGAACTTTTACCATTCAAAGATCTCACTGTTCTAAAGAGTTGGTGAAAATTTCAGATTGGGCCTTACAGTGGTTTTTTTTAATGATTTTTTGAATGGTCACCCAAGGGCGCGAATCGCATGATGAATGAAGGTGCACATGACAAATTAAGTCGTTGACAGTTATAAAATATTATTTTTAATGAAAAAGACAATTCAGAGCTCTGTCAGATCACAATTCAGTCTTCTCAGTTTCAGGCCAAGCTATATATTCTGTTTTTCCAGGGCTATTGTGGCAGCTTGCATCTCATGGGCACTCAGCGTATATGCCCTCTCAGTGCTCGTCGTTAGCTGAAGTCCTGCTATCAGCACATCCACACAAGATATAATCAGTGCATCACTTGTATGAGGATAATGAAAAGATGAAGAAGGCCCACATGGATGCAGAAAGTTTATTTCCACTTCAGTGCGTTCAGCAAATGTCTGCATAACACAGCCAAGCCACCGCCCACCAGTGGCCTTCATACTTTGCAGTGACGTAACCCTTAATGTCTGCAAATTTCACTACTTTATGGTTAGTTATCGAAAGACTGTTGAACATCAACAGACTCTGATTGTAGCACATGTGAAATTCTGGACTTGTGACTATTTAAAAATATGAAGAAAGAGAATTGAATAAATTCGTTAGTATGGCAGCACAAGATGCTGAAATTTTCACTGTTTCCTTAGTACTGAAAAAACCTTGATACAAAGATAACATATAGTCTGGATATATGGCACTACAATTCAGATCGGCAGACCACAGAAGATGATATACATCTCAGATGCCTGTGCTGCTCAGCATGCATAAGAATCAAATTTTTTGCCAATTGGTGGCTTGGCTGTTTTATGCAGACATTTGCTGAACGCACTGAAGTGGAAATAAACTTTCTGCATCCGCATGGGCCTTCTCCATCTTTTCATTATCCTCATACAAGTGATGCACTGATTATATCTTGTGTGGATGTGCTGATAGCAGGACTTCAGCTAATGACGAGCACTGAGAGGGCATATACGCTGAGTGCCCATGAGATGCAAGCTGCCACAATAGCCCTGGAAAAACAGAATATATAGCTTGGCCTGAAACTGAGAAGACTGAATTGTGATCTGACAGAGCTCTGAATTGTCTTTTTCATTAAAAATAATATTTTATAACTGTCAACGACTTAATTTGTCATGTGCACCTTCATTCATCATGCGATTTGCGCCCTTGGGTGACCATTCACAAAATCATTTAAAAAAAACCACTGTAAGGCCCAATCTGAAATTTTCACCAACTCTTTAGAACAGTGAGATCTTTGAATGGTAAAAGTTCATAAAATTTTGAGAGTACTAAGTGACCTTGGTCAGGGTTAATAGGTTACAGATGCTCACATTTTTTTAAAAACTCAAAATAACTATTTCTAGCTATCTTGCCCAAATAGAGCATTCATTCAGCTTTAATTTGGTACCTTACCGTAGATACTCGCGTATAATGCGAGCTTTTGAGGTCATATTTCTGAGCAGAAAGTGGGGGTAGTCGCGATATATGCGAGACTAGTTGAAACTTAACTTTTATTACACAAGATATTTTACTTGTTGAAGTAATTTGATGATTTTAAACTGATATTGGATGATCGCTATCGCATACCACCTTATATTAGTTTGTACACGCGGTAATTTGCATCCCAGTAGCTCCGATACGCTGGTTCCCCACAGTCCTTGTAGTGACATGACCAATGAATGCAACGATTTTAGGCCTAAATGCGCTGACGCATGTGTTGCTGTACATCTTAAATGCATGGATGGTAGGTAGGCTGACTCCATCGGCTGTGCCAGCAGACATTAACTTGTAAGAGACTTGATCTTCGAAACTATTAGTCTTTGGTACTAGCATTGCACTGGAAGGACATACATTAATTTTCGCTCACATGTTGAAAGAAAGTTTAATTTATTCAAGTAAGAACAAACTCGCAATTTGGTTGCATTTTATTTATTTTTAATAAATACAAACAAAATGTCAGATGTGCGTAGATCTATTTTGTAGTATTTAGTTAGGAAGATCGAATTTCGAAGCATTTGGACACGGTTTGGGTCGTATTTTGCATAAGATTTAATAGCAACTACTAAAGTTTGGCCTTCTAATTTCCTGATAATTTCGAAAATGTTAGCCCTCGCGTTATATGCGGGTCTTGCACTTTTTACCAATATATCTGCCAAAATTCCAAACCTCGCGTTATATGCGGGTGGCGTTATACTCGAGTATCTACGGTACTTTTGTTTCTAGGTGCAATAGGAGCTGAGATACAGCAGTTTAAACCTCGCCCGGTCCGTCGGAATCGGGTCATTTGGGTCGACCTTCAATGACCCATATCTCTGAAACCGGTTGACCCAAAAATCTAAAATTTTGGTTTTGAGTGTTTCTCATTGGGTTCTACCATCTTGCCAAATTTCATCAAAATCGGAGATGGTCATGCAGAAACACTGTGATGATTTGACCTGGAATGACCCGTTTATATTATTATGGTTTCAATATTTGTGCTTTTCGTATACGTTTTGGTTCAGTATCTTTCTTATGCTGTGGTTATAGACTATCTTGTATGCAGTTGCAGTATGCAGAAGAACCTTGTCTATTTTTCTTTCAGCACACTGAATTATTTCACGTGAATGCTGAGATGGAACAAATTAAGTTGGAGCTTGAGAAGGTTAAGCAAGAGAGAGATGACCTGATCACAGAAAAAGAGAGGATCGATGGCTTAACAACGGAAATAGAGCAAGCCGAGCGTCTTGCTTCAGACTTAAAAATTCAGATTGCTGAGATGAAAAAGGATCTGTCCAACTCAAAGCATGAAACATTGGTTGTGGTACAGAAATTGAATTCAGCCAGAGAAGAGAGAGATCGACTGGCGAAAGCGAGCGAGGAGGCCAAGCAGTTAGTTTCTGAGTTAAGTGCACAGACAGCAGAACTAAAATCTGAGTTGGCCTCTTCACAGGACAAAGTTAAAACCTTGGAGGCAAGGATTGAGGCCATCTTGTGTGAAAAAGACAGCATGGATGAGACTACAGAGAAGGTTGCAGGACAGAATTTCAATCTGAAATCAGAGATCAATAAAGCTGAAGCTGAACTGACCTTGTGTCGTAGTGATCTCGTGTTTACAGAGAAGCGATTGGCGTCTGTTAATGAGGAAAGAGATGCGTTGGGTTTGGAGAAGGAGAAATTGACATGCCTCATGTTGGAGCAGCAAACACAGATGTCAGAACTCAAGTCAGAGCTTTCCTGCTGTCAGCAATCAATGGCAGATGTTGAAAGGCAGCTGGAATCTGTTTCTGAGGAAAGAAACCATCTGGCTGAAGAGAAGACACAGATGACAAAACTTTTGTCAGAACAAGATATGCAAGTCGAAGAGATTAAGCCAAAGTTTTCCTGCAGTCAGGACTCAATGCAGGACTTAAGGGCAGATGTTAAAAGGCAGCTGGAATCAGTTTCTGAGGAAAGAAACCGTCTGGCTAAAGAGAAGTTGCAGATGACAAAAATTTGGTTGGATCAAGATATGCTAGTCGAAGAGCTAAAGTCTCAACTTTCCTGCAGTCACGACTCAATCTCAGATGTTGAGACGCAACTGGAATCAGTTACTAAAGAAAGAAACAAATTGGCTGAAGAGAAGACGCAGATGACGAAACTTTTGTCAAAAAAAGAGATGCAAGTTGAAGGTTTGAAGTCAAAACTTACCTACCGTCAGAACTCAATGCAGGACTCGATGGCAGATGTTGAAAAGCAGCTGCAGTCAGTTACAGAGGAGAGAAACAAGTTGGCTGAAGAGAAGACGTCGATGATGAAACTGTTGTCTGAACAAGAGATGCAAGTCGAGGAGCTCAGGTCAAAACTAACGAACTACGAGGGTCAGATGAATGAATTAGAAGAACGGTGTGTCACATTTTCACTTGAAGTAGAAGATTTGATGACGAAGAAACAAGAACCGTCAGAGACAGACGAGATTGAAAAGCGACAGAAAAGCTTAAACGATGTAAGTGAAGTTCTTGTGATATAATTTTATAACAGTTTCTTGGTCTATATGTTTTGTTGAACACAACACTAGAAGAATGATTGTTGAATCTAGAGCACTAAGCTGGCAAGCGTGCGATGGTGATGATAATGAAATGTGCAGGACAGTGAGTGTTTGAGTGATGACTGATTTGCACATTGCTCCATTTTCGACTGCAGCCTGGGGGAGCTTTGCTGCAGTTGGACCATAACTTCAAAAATGTGCTAGTTGTTTCTAACCAGAAAAGATTTGCTGAGCATTTACTTGTGTTAAATCCGTCAAAGACTGAAGAGCATATATTTTTATCACATTGTTTAGTATATATCATTACATTACACTATTGATGATGAGGTTGATTACAGATTATGTGTTTACACTTTACAGTTGTTGTGTTGTTAGTAAAAAGTAATTTAGGATTGAAGTGATTCGGTAGTTAAAGAATCAATTGAAGAAAGCCTTCAGATCAATGGTTGACATTCTGAGTGAAATGAACATGTTAAAAATTTGCTTTTGATTTACGCAATTAGTGTTTATTTTTGCAGTCAGGCAGCATTGCGGAACTTAAGGCTCAGAATGAATATCTTGAAGTGACCCTCGAGAAAACGAGATCAGAATTTGAGAAGTGTAGCAAGGAAAGAGATCGTCTGGAGGAGGAATCGACGAGGGCTCAGTTTCTTTCCAGTGGAGCCAAACTCAAACTGGAACAAATGCAGAAAAGAGTGAGTAGATGACATGTATTTCAACTTAACTTGGTGCTTGATAGAAGTGCTTCCCAATCTTTTGTTGTTGTTGTTGTTATAGAGCACTCTTGTGTGGGGTGGTGTTGGGTTATCTGATTATCAGTTTCTAATTGGTCTTATTGAAAAATTAGATGTTCCCAGCTTCAAAGTAGTATAGATAGACGGCAGCCTCTGGGATTCACTGCATTCCACTATGTTTTCAAAGTAAAAAAGCGTTTCAGAGATTCTGTAAGTAACTCCTCTTGCTTGCTGACAGCGAATTTTATGTTGATTTTCAGTTTCGCCATCGCAAAAATATTAAACTTTGACGAAACATGCAGACCTTCCTTGTTGCATTTCATTATGTGCCTGATATTCTACACTGCCTTTCTGAGCTTCAAGCCGCTTATGTAAAACACAGAACTTGTTGCAAGTTTGTGCTTATGACACTTGCTGTAAGTTTCCAATATCGTAATTTTGTGCTTGTGGTATGCAAAATAATGTTTAATTTGATTGTAACTGCAATGGCTACAGTGCATGTATTTGTCATGTAAGTTTTTAATTGTAATGAGTATACAGTTTGGACAATTTTATAACTAATTTTTAGAGGCTGTGAGAGACAGAAATTGTTGTGTAAATGTTGAATTTAGCTTGTGTTCTGTTTGTCACAGCTTGACGACAAGAATGCATTGATTACAGACCTTCACAGCCAACTTCATGATGCGAACATTGACGTTGAGTGTCTGAAGACAGCGGCTGCGTCATCAGCTCAGGATGTCGCTCGTTTAGAGGTAACTCGAATTCCAGTTCCTGTGGTTTCTCTTACTTCTACTGAATTGTTGCATTCACTGTTGACGTAATATTGTTGAGGTTTGTGTCTTGTATAAAAACAAACTTTGAGTTAAATTTAGTTACAGTCGACGCCGCTTAGGTGCATAGCGAGTTCAGTGTGCCTTTTTATGTGCATGGTTGCAAGGCAGTTCTGTGGCTATGCACTTAATTGATGTCGACTGCATTTCGGAATGTTATTTTATGGTTTTTATTTAATCACCTTTACAAAAAAATTTAAAGATTATTTGTTTTCTTGTATCATTTTGCAGCTTCTTGATTTTGTTCAAGTTATGTTGTACAGTTTTCTGTTGTTTGAGTACTTCTGTATAAATTTTCTGTTCATTATGCGTTTTTTTACAATATTTTTATAGTTAAAAAGTCAATTTTTGACTGATAGAGTCTGATGATGATATACATCCTTGCTCTCAGACAATGTTGAATCATTGTATGAAGTGATGTTGGCCATCCTGTCTTAGTGACCATGTGGGTTCAGGCAGGATCTGAAGACTCATTGACATTCTGGGTTTTTTCTTCAGAATTAACATAGAAGTTTTTGCTTGTTCGCAATTTTATTATTGCATATATAGATGAATAATTTTAAGAATTATGTGTTCCTGTGCTGTTTTTCTGTCTTATCTACCAATGAGTAAGTAAGTTCAGGTATATGGGAAGGGGTATTTGTTTCAGGTAGATGGAATGGAATGAGAAAAGGATTGCAGATTATGTTTTAATCTAGGTTTATTGCGGTATTTGTAGTTAATTCTCAGGACATCATCCAATACTTGTAACAGTAATGACTGTTTAAGCATAAGCCCTTACAGTTAATTGCTAAGGCAGTTTTTGGTTTATTTGTAGTATGTGATTGTTTTTTATCTTTGAAAATTCTGTAAAAGGATGACGTTGCTAAACTAGTAGAGCAGCTATCGCGACTGAACAGATCCGATTCTGGATGCTCTGAAACATATAAGAAGGAAGTTCAAGGGCTGGAACAGAAAGTTTTGACTTACCAGGACATGGAAAGGGAGTTGAGAGAGAAACTGAAGTCAACTACACAGCAACTGAATACTGTAAGAACTGCAATGCTTTGTTACCATATTTTTCGCTATTTTTCTCTTTAAAGTTTGGTTGGAACTAAAATTTACTATGTAAACATTTATTTACATGTTTATGGTAGTGGTTTTCTTATGTATTTTAAATGAAACGTAGTTGAATGTAGTCTTTTAAAATGGTTTAGATCTGTTGAATTTCATGTAACGTTTGGTTATCTAATTAATTACCATACATGATGTGTGTAATTGTAACAAGACATGCAAGCTGCATCAATTGGTGGTCATGTTATAAGTAACCACAGTTATTCATAATCTAATATGCTAAACCATGTCCAATGAGCAGGTGGGAAAGCCAGTATGAAAGATCTTTTAATTTAAAGCCCATCTGTGCATGTTTGGTCACTAGTTTGCCGATCGATGACTTTATAGAATTCACTGCAGTTGCTTTTCATGCATGTCTTCAGCTGTTTTCACCAGAGTAAAACACAATTTCGATATGTTAGAGACAAGGCATTTTGTTTGAAAGTCAATGCTGAACCAGTTGATTAAATTACATTTGCTTATGTGTATCAGAGTGACGCTATGGTGACAGAGTTGAAGTCTCAGCAGAAAACAAAGAAGGAAATGGTTCTAAAGCTGTCTCAGACTCCTGTCGTCCGGCTGTCGCGCGTGAATGTGCAACAGATCTGTTTTCGCTCCGATGAGGCTGATGATGAAGCTGACGTCTCCAGAATGGAGTTTGAAAACATTATAAATCGAGTGAGGACAATGCTTACTTCTCCACTTTTTGTGTATATTTCATGAAGACTGCTGTCGTTCGTCAGTAACTTGTAGTATTCATCTTTAGCTTCATGACAATTTGATGTCAGCTCAAGGTCTTGGTTTAAAGTAGTTGTCAAACCTTTTTTAATGGTGGGCCAGTCGCAGCATTTTCCTGCAAGTGGCTGACAAGGGTTCCAAAGAAATTGGTGTTTTATGTGCGGGAGATGTTGATCCGTCCCTAGAAAGAAATTTGTTTTGTAATGTGAAAAATTAAATGGTGGATTTTTCACATAGAAAGCAGTCATATGAGGCTCAATTTTGACATTTTTCTGAAATTGTTTAATGCTTAGAAGAAGCTACGTGCCATTCGGGGGCCAGAAGAAAAAACCACCATCGTTGGTTCAGAAATGGCTTTGGGCGAGCTCTTTGACACTCCTGGTTTAAGGGTTTTCTAATTTAAGTTGATATCCAGTTGTTTCTGGTTGTATATATCTCTTGCTGATACACACAAAATTCAGTTAATTGAAGAAATTTACCAAATTTGTAGTGTTGTTTCAATGTCACTGTGCATTATACAGTTTGCTCTGAGTTAAGTTTTGGCTTTGGTAAGTCATCAGAAGCCTAGCAGCAATTCAACAATTCAGACTCTACACGGTGTCCTAATTGAAATGATACCCTTTTTGTATTGGCGATATACTTGTCAATTCTAAATGAAACGCTATCAAATTTCAGAGAATGTAAGAGGGATAAATTATCAATGTTTGCTGAAAATTTCATCCCATTCCACGAACAGAGTCCGAAGCTATTTACGTTCAAATTTGGGCAACGAAATTTTTTAGTTTCCAACATGTAAAAGATAGGAAATTATTGTTAGCGCTGTTCTTCAAAGCTGATGTTCAAAATGTCCTCCATTAGGTCGAATACATGCTCTAAGGCGCTTTCGCCATTCACTGATTGCATTGTCAACAATCCTTTGATCAAAACGATTCCATTTTCCCACATTTCCCTGTTTGAAGTGGTCACTGGTCAACGTCACGTATGTGAATTTCGTAAGGCTGCGATGGGCCAGTTTCTGTTAGGAAATTCCTTAAAAATCTTTTGCACCGTAATTTTTTTCTTTTAATTTAAAAAAAATAAACTCATATCATCTTTGCCGAATACCATTTTTATTATTGTCCCCTAACATGGAAATGACGGAAATATGACGTCATATTTATTCATTTAGAAAGTAAGGCGTGCAGTTGCAAACAATAATTTCCTATCCTTTACATGTTGGAAACTTAAAATTTCCTTTTCCCATATTTGAATGTGCATAACTTCGGACTCTGTTTGTAGAATTGGTCACAATTTTCAGGAAACATTGATAATTTATCCCTCTTACATTCTCTGAAATTTTATAGAGTTTCATTCAGAATTGACAAGTATATCGCCAAACCAAAAAGGGTATCAGTTCAATTGGGACACCATGTATATGAGCTTAGTTGAGAGGTTATTGGCATGGATATGCACATGTCACATGCTTTGAAAGTTGATGAAGTATAGCAAAATTTATTCATCGCTAGATTACACGCTTTAAAATGTATAAATAATTTTTTTTTGCGTGCAGAACCTGCAGGATACAAGTTCTGCTAGAAAAAGTCGAACAAGATCAACGTGTAGTAAATCAAAACTCGTGAAACACGTTGAAAACTTAGAGCCACTTGTAAGTAACTGCTTTCTGCTAATATACATCATTGATCAGTGGGGTTTTTTGGGTAGATATTTAGGTTTAAAAATTAATTTCAATGCAGAAATACCCATGTTATTCATCATCCATTTACAAACTTCGGTCACCAATAAGATTATTGAATACTTTTTTATTTTAAAATGGTAACTAGCCTTATTTATATCGATGTGGTTTTTTACTTACTTTGTGTGATATGGTATATGCCAGAGACTTGATAGATAGCTAGTTGGCTTTGAGTATATTTTATCTCCAAATTTTGGTCTTGGAAAGTGAGTAATGTATTGCCCCCAATTATACAAATCATGACTGTAAATCACACATGATGTGACGAGGCGTGTTTGAACTTAGCATGTTCAGGGGTAATCCATGAATAAATTTTTAAGTTGTGTAATAAGAAAGCAGCTTTGTTTAATGAATGAAGTATTAATTTTATAAATTAAGTTGTTTATTTTGATATTATTTGAACTTTGTGAGTTTTGCAGTTTGTCAACAAGCACTATTAACTTACAGTCTGATAGATCTAAATTATGAACAGTGGAAATTACTTGGAGCGTGTGCAGCATGAAGTTTAGAACTAGTATATCTAGAGCAGGGGTTCTCAAACTTTATTTTTATTGTACCCCCAAGTAACAAAATCGCATGGTGGCGTACCCCCAGCAAATCATGTCAGAAACAAAATGTCATTGCGGTCGAGGTTCCTTGCAGTGACAACTAAAAGTCCATTTAATCATTGGTGACATCGTTTATTAGTGTCATAATAGGCTATCAGGAGCAAAATTCAGTTTGAATCATATAATTTTATCAACAAATTTAAAAGGGAGAATTGGTCTATAACCCCTGTAAGAAAGAGCCAACCTTGCAACCCATAGGCTAGTGCTGTGGGCTTGTTTGGACTAGCATAGATTTAAAATATATATATATGGTTCAATATAAATTTTGTCAATTTCAAACGCAAATTAACCTCATGTTTGTTTTGATAGCAAGAACAGTTTTAAAACCATCTTCACCTACATTATGAGGTCCTGAAAGGAATCACAATATTTAAAGCTCGATCAGAAATTAATCCCTAGGCCAATGCAGCTCTCTGCTATTTGAGCTCGATATAGGCCTACAAAAGGATGAGAATTTCTGGCTTTGGTGGGTCTACTTTCAACAATTTATACATTATTTGTTTCAAAATTATAGTAATTGGCATAAACATAAATATGCTGCATGCACTGTGTAGCCTAATAGTGTGCATATAGTAGGCCTATGTGAGTCTAATTATATTATGTTGTGAAAGAAATAAATGACGATGCTGTTACGTGTTGCAGCGTTAAAAATAACTGCTAATCAAAGAAAGATGGACACAAAGTCCATAAACTCAAAGAAAAATTATATTTCTGGAATTTTTCGCGTACCCCTTACCGGCGCCTGGCGTACCCCTAGGGGTACGCGTACCACAGTTTGAGAACCCCTGATCTAGAGTCAACATAATTTCTGTATGAAGCGCTATCATTGAATAACGATTATATGAATACAAGGTGCAGGTTTCTTTGATATTTGCGCAAAGTTAAAATGTTAAGTTGCTTGAAGCAGTGAAGTCCTCATCTTCACTAAAATGTAAAGTGTTTATTTTATAATGCTGACTCACACTTTTTTTAATGTCATTATATACACCATCATTAAATGTTTAAATGCTATTGCATTTAGAGTGTTTCATTTAAGAATTTATTTTCTTTTAAATTATAAATTCTACAATATTTGTAACATTTCCCAAATTTAAAAACTTGTCGACTGAGAAAATGTTTAACAAATATTTAGCATGATAGCTCTACACCAAAAGGTTTCGATTTTTCATTATTGCATTTAGAACTAGAATTTGAGTTCTTATCTTTTTCATTCCACCCTAATTCGTGTGGTGCCATTCTGTAAAATCTCTGAATTGTATTGAGACTTGTAGGTAACTTTTGTTTTTGGTATATGAAAACTGCAAGCTAGTTAATGATGAAGTAGGTATACCGTCACTTAAATCGTTCTATTTAGTTAGATATACATGTTCAAGTTTATTGGTTGTGTATTATTAGTTATATAATTTAAATTCCTAGGCTGGTCTTGACTCTTGAGCCTACAATAAAACCCAGTAAACGTTTTAAAAGTGTGATAGTTGTGCAGGAATATGAGATTTGTGAGTTGTTAGTCAGTTTTGAATGTGTCCAGATGGAAAATTAGTTTATGGTTGAGTTGAATATATTAACAGGATGAACCAGATGATGAGAACAATATCAACACTCCACGACGAAGTGCCCGCAAAACCCCAGCTGCCTTCAATAAACATCGGCCTGGTTAGTTTTCTGTCAGATTGCCGAAAATGAACCTTCTTGTTCAATGAATTGCAGTTACTAGCTTTTGTATTCCATTTATCCATTTGAACTTGTAAGTGACTTCCTCTTTGCATTGACAGACCTTCACATTCTTCACGTTCTCATATACCAATCACATTCTGCTGAAGATAAACACCTAATTCTTCTTCGGCTTTTACCTTCAGTCCATATCTGCTTTTCCTTTTTATTCAAAATGCAAGAGCTAGCTGTGCAATGATGTTTTTGATCTTACATTTAATATGTTTCCAACTCTCCAGTCTGCTTGCTTAAGAGTAGTCTTATTTTGTGTAGTTTTAAATCTCTTTAGAATATTTTAGAAATCTTTGTTAACGCAGTTGATCATGCTATTCTTGTTCAATGACGTTGTCACATCAACCTTGAACTACGTCGATGTGACCAGGTTCTTTTACACTTCTCAATGACAACACTTCTTTCAGAATAAACTCATATTATTAATAAACACAAATGGCCTTTCTGTAGGCGTATAAATTAACATCTTTCAAGAAATTTAAATGTCGTTGCAGTTCTTTCAGAATAAGCTTAGTTCTTCATCCTGGTTCCTTCTTCCCCTCCAGACACCAAAGTACAGTTCGACTAGACAGGTCGGCGGTGGTCACTCGACTGACTCGTCACTGACGCCCCTCCAGCTACCATCCGTAAACACCAGAGGGCGCCAGCAACCACATGATCGTCCGCACGAGGATGGGCCAAGAGTCGGTCCACGTTTCACGACGGTGATACGTGACAGACGTGACAGCGTAATTCCTGTTATCTCACTTTAAAGGAGATTTCATGGCCTGTGTCTTTTATTTCAAAGGCTTTTAGTTCATGCCACTGTCAAAATAATCCTAGTCACCATTAGTAGGTAATAGATTTAGCTTACTGATATTTATGTGAACTCTGCAATGTCTGATGTGTTTGTTAGATAATTTCGCTGATGATTCTTATGTGGAGAAGACTTCGAGTGTGAAGTCACCTCAGAAATCTCTCACAGTTCCTAAACGACGAAGAAAACTGCTCAGTGCGGTTGACGAACAGCTGGTGGCAACACCCTGCGTGAGTTCTTCAAATTGAAAATCCTTAGAGCTCTAGTTATAGTGGTAACATTTCACGAACCCATTTCAGAAACATTGCCGTAGCATGATTATGTGCAAGTGCAAATTCTTTAAAATAGAAATCTTTGGTTAGTAATGGTAGAAACGTTTCTTAAACCCATCTCAGAAAAGTTAATGTAACGTAACATGACTTTCAGCATGTATGACATTGTATGTAATACTATGTATACATGTATTTTTCTGTATATTCGTAACAGGCTCAAGAAGAAAGAGAATTTGTTGAACCAAGTCCACACACGTCTGTAATTCGGAAACTGCGATCTCGTAAACACTAGCCTCAATCGATCGATACGTGGACAGATTAACGTTGATTGACTATGCTAATCTTCATCCGTGACCACTTTATAAATTGTGATTTGAAGAACTGAATAGCAGAGCAACAATGTTTCAAGTTCTTTTCGGTTTTTCTATTTTTGTGCAATTGAAGGTTATGAGTGACTACCATTTTTATGCCAGTTCGTTGTTCATTCGTTGGTCATTTCACTCTGAAAAGGTTAGAAGTTGGCTATCACTGGCAGACTTCAGCTGAAAACTACCAAATGTTTGTCTAAGGGTGTTTGAAGATCATTTAAACAGCAGAAACTCTAGTTGTTCAAAGGATCTGTCAACTCTTGATGACCTCTATGTCTGTTGTGTAGCCAAAAGATGGTCTACATGTTTTTTTCTTCTACTGCTTGGTTTTAAACGAGGCATGTACACACGAAACTCTTTATTATTAATGATATCTTAGGAAACCATAACAAGAACTGTGTTGTAATAAATTTGCTTTCTTTTGCAAAACAAACTTTAGAACAGAGCGTGCTGATTAGACTGCTGTGCTGTTAAAATTCATGCTTGACACTTTATACTGGGAAACCAATGTAGCTCATTATCGAAGTGTTCATTGTGTGGAAGCACAGAACTGGTTTGGGCAGTTCATTTTGGATCTCTGTGTTCGTATTTTCTGTTGTTGTCATTTCAGTGGCTGACAGATTCTTTCTTTTTGTTTGTATCTGTATGAATCCATGTATGTGAATCCCTGTCTGTCTCTGCCTGCCTGTTTGAATTGTGTAGAAGAGTGTATGCTTTTGCTAACCATATTTCTTAATGTTAGTGGCTTTAGGGTATGCTTCGTATATATACTTACTTCACCTTGTCACCTTGTGCTGTCAGTTCGTTGAACTCTAGCGATCGACAAGGCCAGCCTTCTCCATTGCTTTCTTTCTGATGTCACTTCTCTTAGTTGTTCCAGATTCATTCCTGTTGTTTCTTGAACATCGTCCAACCACCTTTTCCTTGGTCGCCCTTGTTTTCTCCTTCCCTCACCGCATGCCAGCATCATATCTTTCTCCAAACCATTTGAACGCATAACATGACCAAAGAAAACCAACTTTCTTCTTAGCACTGTTTGTTGTAACGACTCATCCATATCGATACCAATTTCTGTGCGCACCCGCTCATTTGTTCTTTTTTCTTTCCAAGATATTCTCTGCATCTTCCTCCAAATCCACATCTCACATGCGTTAATATTTTTTTCATTACCTTGGTCATTGTCCATGTCTCACAGCCATATAGTACTGTCGGTATTATCAAAGCCCTCACCAGTATTTTTTTCGTATCTGTACTCACATCCCTATCCTTCCATATATACTTACTTACCTACATAAATAATAATATGGCAGAGTATATACTTGGAGTACAGCTTCTAAACTTTCTATTTGGGTCCTCTCACGGGTAATTGTATGTAGTTGATTCATGTGGAGGTTCTGATGCATTGTGAGAACTTTATCATTTACTCTGTAGTGTAGACCTAGTTGCAAGTGTGTGTTAACTACAGAAATGGTGAGCCTTGAGGCCTTTAGTTAAAACTGAATGACTTTGCCTTGCATTGAGTGTTCTGTTAACAATTGGTTACTTCATTTTTGCAAAAGTATTGGTAGTTTTTGGTTGATTCAATGGGATCTGTTCATAAGAGGAACATAGCGGAAAAGTGACGTAAATACCATATCAAAATGGTGGCAACGCAAGAATGAAGCCAAAATTCAAAATATGTGGTAATTAAAAAACATCAAATCTAGGCTAGAGTCAGAGCAGTACATTTAGGCTAATGAGAACCCTATAGTTTATCACTTTCACTGGATGAGATCCATTTCAATGCTTCAGAATTTATATTGTTGACGTCTTGTTGACATGTTTTTGAAAATAATGATATTGTCTGACCTGCCGATGATTGTTCATAGCGATGAAGATATATCTCCTACAGCTGCACGACAGTTCGGTATTTGTTGTAACTTAGGATGCAGAACTCTGTTCATGTTGCTTTTATGTAATTGCTGTAAAAATTGAAATTGGAAGTTATTGGTAGTGAGCACTGAGTAGTGTGCTGATGTGTTTTGTTTTTATGCATACTGACTAGGAATGTAATTGAAGTAAAAATGATGATCCCATAACCATAATGCTTCTTCTAACTACTGACAGAATTAAATTCAGCACGTTATTCATCTTAGCCCTTAATTAAAGAAGTGTGTGTGTGTGCGTGTGTGTGTGTGCTGTGAATCTCAACAAGTCTGAAATGTTGCTTTTGTCTGTTGCCAGTACATGCATAAAGAAAACAATTTTTATAACAGAAGTTTTTCTAGTTCAGAGGATCCAGTTTGCCATTTAATGTTGCTCCTTTTAATGTTGCAAGACAATTTTTAACTGATTGATGAAAAGAAATGTCTTACTCATCTTTGATTTGACATAATCTCCTGTTCATCTAGGCATGGGGAAATTTGTTTGCAGTGATGAGCATGCATTAAAGGCACAAGGTAAATGTTACAGCAGATCAGGATAATTGAACTGAAGTCTAAACCAGTGGTGTAGTGGAGGGGGAACGCCGTTCCCCCACTTTTTTCCATGGATAATGGAATATTAATACTAATACTACCACTACTAATATTATTATAAAGAGCGTTTCCCCCCACTTCATTTTGAGCGTTCCCCCACTTCGTTTTTTAGGACTACACCACTGGTCTAAACCAATCAAAAGAAACCTTTAAATAGATTTGTGAATGTAATGTTTTTTTACAGTTCATCTCTCGTGCTAACAGCATAGTTTGGTCTGGTGAATTATGCATAGGGGTCATTGCATAATTACGTAACGCCGAAAATGACCATTTTCGACCCACCCACCCACCCTGTAACGCTGTTTAACGTTTGCCTTGACCCACCCACCCTCCCCAGCGTTACGTAACGATTGTTACGAATAATCAGTTAAGATTTAGGTCTGTTGTTCTCTCAAAGTCAGATCCACACCTTAAAGCGGTGAGGGGGTGTAACAGCTAAGTAGGGAATTTCTTGCTAGGGCTATGCCATCAGTGGTGAAGGCCTCGGCCGAAGTATCACCCTGGGCGCTACGCGAGGTGGACAAGCCTATAGCAAAACCCCGAACAGCTGGGCTGGCTAACGTGGACGGCAACTGTCTTAGGCTAGAAATTAAATTGCATCCGGAATTTTGGGCAGCAGCAAGATTCCTATCGGAAGTCGGCGGAAGAAACATCCAACGATGTTCAACGGCGATTTTGGACTCAAGGGGTCGGCGATCGTCGGGTCCCACTGCGAGTCCGATCAAAATAGGCCTATGCGCAAGTGTTTCTTCGATGTCAGGAATTCATGGGGAATTATAGCCCAGATAGGCCTACCATGTTGTTCCGTTGGTAAAACTATCACAGATCCAAACAATTCGAACAGCGATTTCCGGTTTGCACAAACGGGAGAACAGAACTGACCTGGCATGTGGCCTAACTGGTGTCTGCTGCTGTATCTTACTCAGATAAAATAATAGGCTTACTTCGGTTAAGTTTTAAATCAATGACACGAAGTTTAAACTTCGATCACATCATGTATGAAATGTCATTCGATGGTAACTTAGCCTAATAATTATTCAATAATAAATTTTTCAAGGCGTTACGTAACGTTCAGCTTCCCCTACCCACACACCCTCGTAACGTCTCGTAACGTTTTCAATGACCCCACCCACCCACCCTCGACTGTTACGTAATTATGCAATGACCCCATATGTTATGATGCACATGTGAGTGTTGGAGACGATTGTCTAGCACACTTGTACTGCTTTGACACATTGTATGTACCGTGAAGGCGACTAAGGACCATACCAAGACCTTGTGGGATTTCTACGATTTTTGAAGCTGTTAGAAGAGGCGGGTTGGATTCCCTTGCCACACATTGGCAAGAACAGATGGACCAGAAGTGGTTTTGATGTGAATGCTGAAATCCCAGGTGTAAATAAATTCATGGGATGTGGTTATGGCAATAGGGCAGAACGAAGTCAATCTCTCAAGGAAAGGAGATTTGCATGGAGTAAACTGGTGATCTAGGTGGGTAATAGATGTATGGTAGGTCAATAGATGCAGGTAGTTTGATCTTGACTTAATATCTGATGTAATATCTGATGAGTTGCTGGGTGAGGAGAGAACAGTAGTAGGCCTAAATAGTTAACTGATCAGAAAGCCAGGTCTACCTAAGAAATTTTAAAAGTATCTTGACAACGATTTGGCTGCTAGAGGTAGGTTGGATGATAGCCGAATAGAGTTCAGATCTTAACATTCCAAGAACTGCATGACTGAGCACTATGTCAAGTCAAGAGAGTTAGGTGATGTGTTAAACCCAAGTTTTTACTGTTAAGACAATTATTATAATTATCAGTGTGGCATTTAGAAGACAAAATTGGGTCAGAAGCATAAGTGCTTTTTCGTTGACAATTGTTTTGCAGAAAATGAAGTAAGCAATGCTGTTATAACAACTTGTATTTATAAAGCAGTACTATTATAATATAGCTTGTAATTATAAAGTGCCTTAATAACTACTTGAAGGACACATTACAATGTAGTTACTAATCATAGTACTGAGAGAAAGTTTATAGGTTTAGATTTTAAAATATTAATTGATAAGGATCTTCAGATTGGTTCTGGTAAAGACTGCCATTCAGCTGAACCACCAACTTTGAACATTCTGTTTCGAAATCGCTGGATTTTCTTGTTGATTGCATGATCTCCCTTGTTAAGATGGTCACAAGGGAGATGTCTTGACTTGGCATCAGCACATGGTAAGACCAACTTAAGATGATAAGTAAGATGGAGCAGAACCCGACATTACTCTGAACATCAAAAGACAGACTGTAAAGAAAATCCGTTCAATGGTTAAAACTAACGATTTGCCTCACCGCGCTGATAAATAATTCGTCCTAGAAATGAATCAAGTTTCGTTCTATCTCTCTACATTAACTCATCTACTTGATTTTGTTTTGCCTACATTGCTTAATAACAACTACACTCCTCTGTCTGTCACCACCATCTTGATATAACTCCTGTTTGTGGTTGCCCAGGTTTAGCGGGATCACTCCCTTTCTGGGTGACGCTCTCACTTCATATATATTTTTGCTGTTATGATTTGTTGATCGCTATGAATAAGCAAGATTTGATTTGATTTGATAATGTGAAATGCTAGCGCCAAATGAGTTTTGCGTACTGAGGCTAGCCCATCCGATAGTAGGGAACCGTACAATTTTATGCTAATGAGCGATTCCGTTGTATTGTAGCGAGAGAGAAACGGTGATCAGATGTTATTATGGGGAAAAGTGGAAAACAAAATAAGTAAATAAATCGAAGCGTCTCGCTTTCATACTTGATCAGCTTTTGACGAATACTGTAACTAGTTCACGCTTTACTACGTCTTCGAGAAATCGGAACGTGTACAAATTTACTTGAGATCTCTGCGACCGCCAACTGGTAATCAGGTGCCTTCTAAAGGCAAAGGGTAGTAGTGTAAGATTACGAATTAAATGCAAAATTTACGAAACTAGACATCAATCTGCTGTCATACACAAAAGACAGACTGCCAAACAGAGTATTGATGATCTGGTCCTGTTGCAGTTATTCCTATGGATGCAATTGCGAGGTTTTTTTTAGGTTTTCAGCGGCTCTGTAGCACGGTACCACGATTGATTAGCGAATCTTAAAATGGGTATACTAATCAGATTACAGAGCCTTAATTGAAAACAGCTAGAGTAGGGTGACCATTTTCTGGCCATCAAAAACGGGGACGATTTTTGGAAAACATCAATTGTAGGCCCATAATTTCTTAACTACTGATCATGAGCCCTAGGCCTAGCCCTATAACCTCAGTAACATTTTAATGGTGAGCATAGACTTCAGTGTAGAAATCTACAACCTGCTCTAGTCGTCAGTGTATTTAGTGCAATACTCTTACAATTGAGAACTCTCTCAATTGGTGCACACATCATTATAGCCCAGAGAAAGATTTGAGGTTTCTGTGGCGCACAGGGGCGTCCGGCGGACGACCGCCAAGGCGTTCAGCGCCGAGCATGGAATGGGGTTTGGTATAGTGAATTTGCACCCCATCTTCCCAATTTTTGTTTGAATTCCCACATTACAATGACAGCATCATAAGTTTTGTTGTCTAAGCTCTAGAGAAATTGCTGTATTTCAGTGCTGTCATGAGCGGTCAAACTTCCATTATGACCCTGGTGCGACAAACTTCCATTATGACCCTGGTGCGACCTGTCAAGGTCGGTAGGCCTATAATAGATCTGGCGTGGCCATTGAAATTGTAACCGCCCCTCCCCCCCCCACCCCATTGCGAAAACTTTCTCGTTGGGCATATCTTGATAATTTTTTTAAGCTTTTAGCTAAACTTACTAGCCTACTAAAGATGTAATATAAAATTCCATATAAATGACAACTTCGTAACGACTTGTTTGGGTTACAACTACATTTTGATCTGTTATTTACATAAAACCGATGTTTTCAATATCCAAGTTTCCTTCTTGTCAAAAACCGGGACAATTCTGCCCTTTTGCCTAAGTCGTCGGGACACCGGGACGCACCACAAAAAACCGGGACATGTCCCGAAAAACCGGGACGTATGGTCACCCTAAGCTAGAGTCCATTTTTGCTATTTTGAGTTAACTATGCTCATTGATACTTAATTGGTGGCTGCGCTACAGCCAGGTCAAGTGCCATGGTAAAAAGGAATGTGCTCTGGGTGGGGTGGTCCAGAATCTCTGAAATCTGAATTCCAGAAACGAATTTTGGCCGGATCCCCCAAATCGATTTTAACAAAATCTATTGATTTTTAGACACTCAACTGCGGTAGCAACAGCACTTAATAGGTCCATTATGCTATGCATTCAATTTAACTCAGAATAATTTTCGGGGTCTTTCATAAAACTGTTTTTGGGAAATCGGGTGTTTGTGTTTTTTCAGCGTTTTCAGGCATTCGGGTTTCAGGAATTCAGGTTGACCCATATGGCTGTTGCCCTGCCACAAAGCCGCCAGAATGTTTGCCCAGCCGAGAATTTATTTATGGAAAAATAAATAGCCTCTGATCAGGTTACTGCCCTGGCTACGCTCTGCGCAAAAAGTCTGGCATTTCCTATGTAGTTAATGCTGTAAAGCATGCAGTTACACATGAGTCATTCATAAAACTCATGTCACTATAGATGTTTATTCCATGAATCATGAACTATATATAGGCACATGGCAGAAGCTTTTAATTGTATATGTAATATTATTATATATAATTTTAACCAAATCCATTCATTCATTCATTCAGAGCATTTATATAGCGCCCCTTCAAGGAACTACTCAGAGGCGCTCCCAGCCCAACCACGACCAAAGAAAAAAGACTTGAGAGACTTGTAGAACGCAGTCGGATAGACAACAAGTAGAGAGCGAAGAGTAACAGGGAGGTCGTTCCAGACAGTGGGTCCCACGATCGAGAAAGCACGAGGCTGCTTAATAGCCATGCGAGCCCGCGGGACAAGAAGCTCTCCCCTAGCTGAAGAGCGAAGAACACGACGCGCTGCGACGTCAGAGACTGGACAGCAAAGATCACGCAAGTATGACGGAGCACAGCCAAGGACACAGCGAGAGACCACAGCAGCAATGATTTGTAGACACACATACTATTTCTAGTTTAATAGATATTATGATTATGTTGTTACTATCAAATATCAATGAGGAGGTGCTTGGAATGGCGGGATTGGAGGACTTGGAGATTACCGTGGAGAGGAGGAGAAAGAGAATGGGTGGACATATACTACGTATGCCTGCAAACAGACCGGCAAAGAGGGTACTGACGTGGAGACCGGAGAGTGGAAGAAGAAGCAGAGGACGACCAAAGAAGACGTGGAAGAGTACATTTAGTGAAGACCTGACTGCAATGGGAATCAGCTGGGACAAAGCAGAGGAGACCGCAGGCAACCGCAGGGGATGGCGAAATCTTGTCGACTAATGTTCTGAAAAGAACCAAAGGAACTGAGAGAGAGAGAGAGAGAGAGAGAGAGAGAGAGAGAGAGAGAGAGAGAGAGAGAGAGAGAGAGAGATCAAATATTATTTGTGAATGATCATGGAACGCGATAAACGCATGGCCAAATAGTAAGGTTGTCATATGAAATTGCCATATATATATATGCATCAAAATTTAAATCATTCATATGTTGTGCCATCTGCCTGATAAACTATTATCTTTTAAAAATATCTTATAGGGGTATAACTCATCTTTATGAGGGCCAAATTTCATTAAAATTTGTTGAAAAATTAACATACTTTTAGACTTTTCAAAGTCTCATGAATATTTATAATGAATAGTTATGAAAAGAATGATTTTTTCCGATGAAGGCTTAAGATGTTAATTCCGGGACATGGAGAGAAATAGGAGAAAAGCATTGATAGCCATTTCTCAGATTATGAGGCAGACTTTCTATGATGGTAAATATAGAATTCAGCGATGCTCTGGCCATTGAGCAGCTATATAAATACATGCTTTCAGTGCATGTAGTCCGTGTGACACTGAGGAATTAATTAATTATGCGTCAATGCAAATTTTTTGTAAATATGCAAACTCCCAAGGCGATCATTCATCTGTCAATGATGATATTGGGATAGTTGACTTTATTCAATTTTTTTTTTTGGAATCTCTATGTACACAAATTGGTATTTGATGCTTAAAATAGACATATGACAGACTTTCTAGGCAGTGCTGAAAGTGGTTTGGAAAAGTTGCCGGGTCTCACTTTGGCGGACGAGCACGCCTTTGGCCCATAAATTTCCTGACGACGTTTTCCTATAGTCATTTGCCCCAAATTACCGAAAATCCTACCATTTTTACCTACTTTTGGCACCTGACGGCCTGTTTTGTGACCCGGCTGAGACCCGGCAACAGCAGGTCTCGAAAATCGATACCGGGTCTCAGACCCGGACCGACCCGGCTCACTTTCAGCCCTGTTGCTAGGTCAGATTCTTTTAAAGTCTTCTCAGGTCATATCCTTCAAACAGGAACTTTTGTAAACTTTTCGGAAGCTCTGTGGATTGTAGTCTCTTTGATGCAGATTTGCTCAAATCAATTAGAAGCAGGATATTCTATGGAATAGTGGCTGTAATTTGTTTGATAATTTATCATGCTACGATACCAGTTTTTAAAGTGAACGTTTCATTTCACTGTACCACCCGATTTAGCAAATTTGAAATGTTGCTTGTTTTGTTTATATGAGCCTGGGAGCTGCCTTATTTTCAGACTTTTCCTTTACTATTTCCTATTTCTTAGAGCTAAATGGGCAACAATCTGCCTAAACATTTTTACGAAATAGCACAATGACTTGCAAATGAGAGAAATAAAACAATTATGAGCCTGTTATTATTTTTAGTATCACTATTTTTATTGATATTGTATTCTTATTATCAGCAGGGCATGCCTAAAAGTGATTTTACCAACTGTTGTAATTTGCCATAATTGCATTTTCACCTACATAGTATCATCCACTTTGAACAATCTTACAACACATATACATCAAAAATTCTTTTAGAACTTGCTTTCAGAAATCAGAACCATAAGGAGAGCCGCCTAGGTTGTGTTTTGGAGTAAAGTCATTCTTCATGGCTCAACTATTTTTGCCTTCCATTTTCACGATGATTGTATATCAGAATTTGTGTTATAAAACACTATACCTTTCCAAAGTCATGCTGGTTTTATTTGGTAGATTACTGTGACTTTGAGAATTAGTTAAAATTGTTAAATAAAAGCGATGCATGTACTTTGTGTTTATAAAATTAAGAAGTCTTAATTTGTTAGTTTCCTAGTTTTCTAAGAGTCACTTTATTTTTTAGATGTGGGTTTTCAATTTCGGATGCATTTCCATGAAACCGACTGAGTGAACGAAGGTTGAGATGGGAGGATGCATAGGATCCGCTCGAACCATATCTTTTCCAAGCCGTGATTCATCCGATGCATCTGGTACAGGTTCGTCTCCAAAGTCAATGACTGCAGAGTTGCTTTGTCATGACGCTGATTGAATACATTCTGTTTATGCTACTGAACGTAATATGCATTGATAGAACATTCATTAACAAGATTGATTGCTGAACCATTCATCTGTAGGGAAGTGGGACAAGCGTCAATGGTTGGTCTGTCACAGGAGTACATTAAGGGAGCTCTGTGTCCCCGTCTCCAACCAACCAGGTCATCGGTCTCTGCACTCTGAGACTCGTGATGACTTGGTAGTCCCATACATCGATACGGGTCCAACGTGCCTTCTCGTGCACTGGACCTTCATACTGGAACAGTCTTCCATTACCAGTTCGTTTTTTATACAGCATTGCATGTATCTCCTGAAACATTCTCAAAGTCACTTAAGTCACACTTGTTCAGAACTGTCAAGTAGCTACGTTAAGCGCCTTCGTGAGCTTATTGTAAGGCGCTATATAAATGTTCATATACATACGTACGTACCTGCGGGCAAGTGATCCATTGTTACTTTACCTAAGTTTGCTTTGTTTTGATGCACAGTTTCAGTTGGCAGGAACCAACCGCTGCGACCAGAGAAACCAAAGTGGAAGAGTGACATTCCGATCACCGAGGGCCAGCTGAGAAGCCGGAGAGATGAGTTCTGGGATACAGCGCCGGCTTTTGAAGGGCATCGAGAAATATGGGACGCGCTTAAAGCAGCCGCTTATGCCATGGAAAGTGGTGACCACCAGTTAGCACAGGCAATAATCGATGGTGCCAACATCTCATTACCCAACGGTAAACATTTGCTCAAAGTAATCTGGATTTGTAATGTGCTGGAAAAATTTATGGTGATGGGATATGATGTGACACAGTGGTGTAGAGATATGTTCTGTGTCTTGTAACTGAAGGGTCACAGGTTCAGATCTACCTTAAATCGGGTCTCCTTCCATCCAAATCGGGTCTCCTTCCATCCAAATCGGGTCTCCTTCCATCCCACCAGTCTGGCTATAGGGCTAATCACTCTACGGAAACAGCCCTCCTTTCCATGCTTTCTGATATTTACTCTGCTGTTGACAAGTCTCAAGTCACTCTTTTGGCTCTCTTCGACGTCTCTGCAGCCTTTGACATGGTTGATCATGAGATTCTCTTGCAACAACTTGAAACATCCTGCGGACTCAAGGGTTCTCCTCTCCTTTGGTTTCGGTCCTACCTGTCTGATCGCACCCAAATGATCATCTCTGGTGACTCTAGGACTCAGTGGGTCCCTGTTGTCTTGGGTGTTCCTCAGGGTTCTGTCCTAGGCCCACTCCTTTTCATCCTTTACACGGCTGGCATTACCTCTTTTCCCTGGCCACTCTGCAACTGGCCACCTTTTCGCTGATGATGTCCAAGCCTATGTCCATGGACCCTCTTCTGCTCAACTCCTTCTTGCAGGTCGAATTGATGCTCTATCACAAGATCTTCATCTGTGGATGTCATCTAATCGTCTTTCTTTGAACTCTTCCAAAACCCAGTTGATTTGGTTTGGCACTCCTCAACAGCTTAAAAAACTTGACTACACACTGCTCTCTCAAACTTTTCCTCATTTCAACTTCTCCTCCAGTGTTCGTGACCTAGGTGTCACCCTAGATAGTTCTCTTACCTTCACTGAGCACATTGCCAATCTTACTCGCTCTTCCTACTTCCAGCTAAGGCGTCTCAGGGCTATTCGCAAATCTGTCACATCTTCGATCTTTACCTCAATTGTTCATGCTTTTGTCTGTTCTCGGCTTGACTATTGTAATTCTGTTCTTATTGGTCTACCCAAAGTTCGCCTAGCTCCTCTGCAATCTGTACTCAATGCTGCCGCTAGGCTCATTGCCCGCCTTCCTCGATTCTCCCACATTTCTTCATTCATGACTGAACAACTTCACTGGCTTGCATTCTCGACCCGTATACAATTTAAGGTCCTAATTTTGGTCATCAAGTCTCAAATGGGTCTTGCTCCGAAGTATCTGTGTGATCAGATACTTCGCCCCCCCTTCTGCCACTTCGCTGCGTCCTCTTAGGTCCTCTGATCGGCTCGACCTCTTTGTCCCGCGAGTCAGGACCGCCATGGCGCAATCCAGATCATTTGCCTGCATTGGTCCCTCTATATGGAATGGGCTTCCCCCATCAGTTCGCTCTGCCATCCTCTCTGGTAGTGTATCCTCATCTTTCTCTCGTCTAAAAACTTGCCTTTTTTCTCGGAGATGAACACACTGGAAGCGCTTCTGAAAGGCTCTTGCTGCAAGAAGCGCTTTATAAATTGTCAGATAAGATAAGAACCTTAAGCCACTGCATAGCTACCCTGGACAAGTTGCTTAGTGCTCAACTGCATTTGTCTTTGAGGAGGGCATTGGACAATTTCACTCATCTCATCTCCCCCGAATGGTCTAAAGCCAATGGACCTGCCTTCGAGCAGAGAACTTATTATCATCATGTGCCGAATATTTTCATGCATTACTATGACAGATTCTTCATATCCATGACTCTTGATATGCCTGAGATCGCTGATCTTCTTACCCTTCCTTTTCTTCCTGCCACTCTTGCTCATATCTCCAGCCTCCTTCCCTCCTGTACCCTCTGCGCTTCCCCTTGACCTTCCCCTTGTCGTTCATTCATTCTGTTCTTTCCCTATTTTCTTCCCTTGACCGAAATTGACCATTTTATGCTGACCGGAATTGTATCTCAGTTTCTACTGCACCTAGTTTTGAAAGTTTTTTTGTAGTGGCTTATCACCATACCAAATTTCAACAAATTTGGAGATGGCGATGTATGATGACTGTGTTGAATTGGTGTGGAATGCCTCCATATATTGTATATATGTTTGTGTATTTATATGTATATCTGTGTATATGTATGCAGTATATATAAATGTATAATGCAGCATGTGCTCATCATCCCTTTTGCCTGCACAGTCACCATGCAGAATCATGCCTTCTCGTTGATTGGCCCCTCACTTTGGAATGGGCTCCATGCGTCTCTGCGTTTGCTGCCCAGGGTCCACTCTGATTCCTTATACGCACATCTCAAAGTCGTACTGTTCGTTTGAGCTGTATTTATGTCTTGATTAAACGATAATTAATTGATTGAACAATGAATGAGTGAATTATGGACAAGACTGTAGAACCGTGAGATCCAATGCTGCTGAGTGTAAGGTCAGGCTGGATACTATGATAGTCGTTGCTTAATTAAGCCCAGCATCGAATGAAGATCATTACTGCACTAATTTAGTTACAAGTAGTTATTTTCTTCTTGACTAACTTAGTATCAGTCTGTCGCTAGACCAGTGGTTCCCAACCCGTGGCCCGCAGGCCAAAAGTGGCCCGCCAGGCCTAAAAAATGGCCCTCGTCCCAAAGAGTGAAAAAAAAATATATGATAGAAATGACAATTTTAACAGAATAGAATGCATAATTATTTGTATTACAAATTTTTTTTTGAAATCTATAAAAAAATCAAACATTCTATTTTAAATCAATAATAACAATTTTATAAACTTTTAGTTAATTAAATTTTAGCCTTGTGGCCCCCCTGATGTCCTTCAACAAAGAAAAAGTGGCCCTAGCGTCAAAAAAGTTGGGAACCACTGTGCTAGACTGATGCGAGTGGAACAAAAGAATGATGCTGACATTGCATCATTTCAGTCGTGTGTTTTCCACGTGTGTATTGTGTAGGTTCTCTTATCGATTGCTATGATGAACTTGGCATCCGATATCAGCTTCCTCCGTACGTTCTTTCGGCTCCCACCAACCTGATCGAAGATCGTGGAAGCAGCGAGACGGCCGCCGAGGAGACGCCCGTTCGACTTTCGAGGTCTCGTGGAGTTGAGTTGCCGATCCGACTCCAGCTGTCGACTGGGAAAGATCTCAAGTTGACGGTGCGGAGTACGGACACGATACTGCTGCTGAAGCGGCAGATCCAGTCGGTCGAGGGAATCAGCACATCGCGTGTGCGCCTCTTTTTCGCCGGTCGACAGCTCACGGACAGAATGCGTATGAAAGACGCAAAAATACACAAACACTACACGATACAGGTGATAGTCACTGAGCCTGCCACCACCGCCGCCGCCGTCGCTGCCGAGATCCAGATACCTCCGATCCCACCTCCACCGCTGCAGTTGACGACTGTGGCGCCATCTCTTGATGCGGACAGTTGATTGACGTCTGCCCACTCTTCCGCAGGTCTGAGTCTCAGCTCACAGCGAGTTAGCTAACTCACATGCTTGGTGATCGGTTGAAAAGTAATTGTAAATCAACTCGATAATTTCTTGATTGATAGCTTAAATTACTTGTTAAGCAAATTGAGTGCCCATAAATAGTCAGCTTGATTGAATCAGTAGAGTATCTCTTAATTAATTGATCCTATTGTTATTATTATCCGACTGAAGTACTCAAATTTTGTTGACTTAATAATTTAATCGACTTCAGTACTCATTTTGTTTGAGTACTTTTTAACTGACTTTTGTACTTAAGTATTTGTTAACAAGTATTCAAATTCCTTTACTGATCAGTGCTTTTCGAATTGCCGTTAGCAAATGTTCTTGCTACGGTAATTGCTTTCCAGCAATTCCTACAGTTTACTAATATGTCAACTCCAGTAAATCTGACAAGATTTCTGTTATTGTTACATGCTTGGAAGTTGCATGACAGTTACTTGGAAGTAATGTTCTTCAAGCAGTTCAGTGCATGGACAGTTTTTCTTTCTATATTGATGGGGCACGGTGGTGGGTTCGGTATCTTTTAGCCGAGTTCCAGGTTCAAATCCACCTACATGACGCATAGATACCTTGAGCAAGTCCTTCGCTCGCTTGTGCATTACAACATGAAACTCCAATGCTGTGTCCACGCTGATGTCGGGAGCACCTCTGAGCAGAGACATTGAAGGGGTGCTATAGGAAATGTGAGAAAATAAATAAACTATATGTAATTTTCGAAATTTCCAGTTGAAGTCCTTTTTGTTTGCCAGACTGGGTTTAGCAACTGCATGCATTAAATACGGTAAATGGAGGTAAATTTTATGTGTCGTAGACTCAAACGGTATAAGTTTGAAGTTTTGCAACTGATTTTTGATTGTCTCCCTGATCATATCGTGGCCATTCAATACCTTTGCTTTCGACAATGGTCAAACAAGTCATGCACTTCTGAAAAGATTGTTGGTTCTTGTCATAAAACTGTTTTTTGACATTTTTGTAAATTTTTGTCTTTTTGTAACACTTAGAAATTGATTTGATGGATTCACTTTACATTACATCAGCAGCGTTTATTAGGTAATAATATTTTGTGACCTTTGTGGTCAAAGTTTTGCCTTTAAGTCTTGTCAAATTCTCAAGATTGTGGTTTCCTGTGATGTAGCCAACAATTAGGTTGTGTTTTAACATGCCCAAATAATATTACATTAACTCGTGCTTCAAAAGATTTTAAAAGCCATATAAATGATTGCATATAAATGAGCACTGTCACAAGCACTTTGAATCTGACTTGGGAAGCTATCTGTTTTTGGTGATGACATTTCATTCGTATTCTCTGACCTTGTAGAGCATCACAAAATATGCCAAAGCTGTTTATTATTATCATCTGTGTTGGCTTATTTTGTTATTATTTTCACAAATGGTCTTGAATGAACACAGTCTTTATGTTGATGTTATCTGCCATTTTCGCAGCTAATTCTTAACCATTTTTCAATCACAAACGATGTCTTTTAATATGTGATAGTTATGGCTAGGCTATTTAAGATTGATCAAGTGTAATATTTACAGAAACAGTAGGCTTATTATGTTATTAGCCCTAGCATGATTTTTAGGAATAATAGTAAATATTGCTGACAAATGACCAAGGACAGAGATCAATTTATTTGTACTATTCTCTGCCAAATCGCTAACATCAGCAACGATGATAGAATATTATTAATATATTATTAATATATATTATTAATATATTTAAATGACATTTGTAAAAATTATGTGTTTTTATGTAAAATGTTTGTTATACTTACTAATGACTTTGACTCATGACTGGTAATTAATTGTCAAAAATTGTTTTTAGAGCATTTTTGGGGATTCACAAGTTGGATAGAAATGTGTGTGTGTACCTGTGAAACCCTTACAAAAGCAATATTCAGCTTTTTTGACCATGGAGCCCTTTGATCTGAAAATTACTTTACTGAGCCCCAACCGGAAAAATATCTGTGTGCACATGAAGTAGACCATTATAGATTTGATTAATGACCATTCATTTATTCATTTCGAAAATGTATATAGGGCTTCTTCAAGAAGTTTCTCAGAGGTGCTCCCAGCTTAGCTATGTCTAAAGAAACGTAACAGTGATCAGTTTATATTCAGTTTTTGTGCAGAAATTAGACTATAAATCATTTTGAAATAAGTTTTCTTTTGGAACCCTTGTCTTCACCATTTAGCCTGATTTCTGATGTAAAAACAAACATAAGCAGCACTTTTATTCAATTGTCTTATGAAACCTTGGATTTTTTCTCTTGACGGACTCCTAGGAGTCTGTGAAACATGTTGGGAACTGCTGACTCAGACTGGGAAAAATTCGAAATTGGTTTGCACACATTGCCTTGGATTAATTTGCAAGTAATAATTTTCGTTTATTCAACAATCCGGTTGACAGACTGCAACCGGTTACAAGTGTACAGTTAAGCAGTTGTCTTAATTAACATCGATCTTAACTACTAACAGAACAGACAGCCTGCAATGTAAAGTGCTGAACATTTAAGTGGTAACTGCAAGATGTTTGTCATAATTAGTTCAATATATGTAAAAATTGCACAATTTTGGAAATATGCAACTTAAATCATACCTAAACTTTATAAGCCTGGTGTTTATTATATAGATTCTCTGCATGCAAAAATAGCTATGCAGCCAGGAATGTAACATGGAACCTATTCAGTGATGCAGTAATGGCAATAACAATAATTATAATGATGACTAATTATATGACGTCCCAATGCAGCCACACCACTACAGGGGCATCTCACAAGCAATTGACAAGAATTAGCAAACAAATATTGATTATGTTGTCCATCTCTGTGAATTTTTAGAATGTTTGTGGACCCAATGTTTGCAATGCCAGTCTTCTCAGTTGATTTCTCATCACTTGGTTTGATTCAGACTGAAGGGTTTGCTTTGGCATGTTTGGACATTTGGCTCAGACACTCATTTGGACCGTTGTTCCTATTTTGAAAGTCCAATGTTTTCATTTAAAGCTTACAGAAAAACTAGATAAGTGGTGACAAATATTTTAAGGATTATTTGAATGACATTTCTGAAGCGACTTTGAGGTCTCACAGTGTAAATCTGGTCTTGCTTTTAATAAACAATAACCACAGCTAATAGGTAAGTAAATAGGTCAGTCTATTCTTTATTGTACGAACGGCATATCTGCACCTTGGTGTGAATACTTTTTTACAGAGTTAAAAATTGTGCTTGTTCACAATGCACTGAACAAGTCATTTTTTATCAACCTTTTTTTTGCAAAAGCTACTTCTGTTAAATAGAATTAGTAGCATGTTGAACAGTAGGCTTGCTACTGCAGGTGTTTTAGGCTTAGCTGTAGTTTGACTTGCTAAGTACTGCAGTTTATTTAGACATAAATGTCATTTTAACCTAAGACAAAATGCCTTGAATGGTAAACTTTTTCTGGTTTTAAACACTTTATCAGTAAATCAGCTTTAGCCTAGTTGGTTGTCGGATGATTAGCCATAATATGTTATATATATATATATATATTATATTGGAAAGCCGGTCATCTGAATAACTCAGCCAGCCACCCTTTGGGTATGAGTGCCATCACAGTTTGATATGGCTAAGGTCTCCTGTAGATTCATTGTCTGTGTTTCAAATGATAGAGCCGTAAATGATGCAAAGACTGCACTTCTGAGGAGTGTCTTAGTCTTGTAAAAATTTGTAAGATACTTTCCATTGATTAGAGTTAATGACTTTATAACTTATTTGAGAGTTACTTGCTACTGATATCAAGTTACTTATGGGGATATATGGCAAGCTTTAAAATAGGGAGAATATGAAAACACCTTCACTGGTTAAACAGTAATTGATAGACATGACATATTTTTGTGATCTATGGCAGGGATTGCATGATTACTGTGACTTCCAAAGACTACAATTGGTTCAGATTACTGCATATAAAGGCATTTATGTTGGAAATACTTAGACTATGCAAAGGAATTTTTAAGATTTTAAGTCAAGTTTTTTAATCCATGAATACTTTCGAGAAACTAAGGAGATATGTGTATGAATGCATCTCAACTTTTCTAGAATGCACAAATTGTAAAAGCCTCTCAAAGCACAGATGTGGATGTCAAGTAATTGATTTCAATACTCTTCGTTTCTTAGATGACGTTTGATATAATTAGACTTTTATTACATGACCAACTTCAGTGTATTGGGGCAACGAAACTTAAAGATTTCTTAAATTGAATTTAACGTGACCTGGATTTTCGACAGAGCAAGGATTTTGCTGATACAACAGCCAACACACTGTAGAATTTCCGAGCAACTTACATGAATATTGAATAATAAGTTTTTTACTCTAATTCTTGTGCTCTTTTGTAAGCTGTGCAGTTTGATCAGTTTAATGTATGTGAGTTTATGTTTACTTGCTTGACCTGCATAATGATTTTAAATGTGTTAATTTTATCTTCCAAAGAACTTTGAATTTTGATAACGTTATATTATTATTATTTTTAGCGCATAGAGTAGTGACAGTGTTTATGGGTTCTGCCTCAGAAGCCTTTGTGTTTCAATTGTTTCGTGTTTACATCATGCTAATTTTTTTGCTATGTAGACATTTTTATTGTTGCTTTGTCAAATCCAGATGCTGATTGATTTTATTGTTATGGAAATTATCCTGTTTTGACTGTAGCAGATTACAAAATGAATCTATCGTTGGTAAGAGCTAACTGTAAATATGCTACCACTACTCTCATCTTGCATCAAGTGTTGTTTCTGTTGTCGTAGCAGCCATTATACTGCTGCTACTCGCTGCAATCTTGTGTTGACAACAAGCTTTGTGAAATTACCTTTGTGCTTTTACATCTATAGGTGTTTTTCAGCGTACCACACAAGGACTATGGTCAGCATGTAGTTTCCACATTGGGTTTCTGCTAATATATGTTAGTATCTTGCTCTCAGCAATTTTCGATCCAAGTCTCCTCTCCTCTTCTTTTCTTCCAGATGATGAGAGGAGACTGCTGGTGGCGGAAATGAGTTTGGTACGAAGAATATTTGGCAGCTGGAGGTAGACATAAGCTAAAATGAGGTGACCCTGGCAGAGCTGGGACAGAATGAGAAAGTTGTGGGCAAGATCGGGAAAAGAAGGCTCAGGTGATACTGTGACCAGGTGGTTTGTTCAGGCATGTGCCGTGAATGAACGACAAAAGTCTTCCAGCTGCTGTTCTGGACGGTAATGGTGAGGGAACATGGAGCCAACCAGAGACCTGGATGGACAATACAAAAGAGGGTGCAGAATATGAGTGTGCCATTGATAAAATCAGAGACTAAATAACAGCTTAAGCTGATTTGAAGATGCCACGTTGAGGCTTCATCATTGGCACATGCGTGGTAGAGGAGAGAAAAAGAAGATTCTCTGTAAAGTAGGTGGTATGCACTTAAATTCAGTTTAGAGATTCTTTGTTTTATTTCTGAAACTTAGACCTCCCAGCCCAATTGATCTCCATTGTAAGTACTACAGTCTCTGTTGATTTTAGGTACTCTCTGACCTACGTAAGTAAGTATAATTATTGTGCATTAACCAATTGTTAATTGCACTTTGGTGTATTAGCCCAAGTGCTGCAATAGTTTCACTAGAATGACATGGTGTACAGAAAAATTATGCTGTAATGATAGAAGCCGTCTCCTTGGCACACTGCCATGCAAGCTTAGAACTAAACGAGTAGAAATGTGCTGTTCATATCTGAATGGCGTATTGTGATACCAAAGTATTATGTAAGTTTCATCAAGGTTATATAAAAGGTTATATGTATTGCCTAGACTGGTGAGTTTGTGTTGTTTATGCCCATTAAGCGCATAACTGAAGAAGCTTTTTGTGTTCTGCTTCAACTGTTGATGAAGTGTGAAGTAAGAATATTCTGTGGACTGTGCATGGAGTTCACAATCTTGTTAATGCATGACATTTACAATTTTTAGTCATGGTTGCAGACTTTGTAAAACATGGTGGATGCATTTCTGCTTGGTTGCAGTGCCACCAAACACTGTTCTGATGTGTGTGCTAAGATCATGGCTGCAGGAAGTAACGGTAGATTTCGCTTTTGTCTTTTCTAACCAAATAACAACTTGTTTAAGCTGATTTCAATTCTGCACATGGCACTCTTATGTCATGCGTATTCTAAAGCCGATTGATTCGTAAGTAAGTAGAATATGAAGCACTGAAGTTTGTGAATAAAAATTTGAATCATGCAGGTGCTTACATGTTTTGGATGGTTTACTGTCAATACCGCGCACACAATACCGCGCACTCAATACCGCGCACACAATACCGCGCACACAATACCGCGATATTCAATACCGCGCACGATCGTTACCGCGAACGATCGATACCGCGAATTTGTTCAATCCAGCTTATATTTTATACCTATAAATACCTCTATCCAGCTTCTATTTCTCGCTCGTTATTTTAGTCAATCCAGCTTCTATTTCATATATAAAAATACCCCCATCCAGCTTCAATTTCTCATGCTTCATTCTCGTCAATCCAGCATCTACTTCTGACATAGAAATACCTTCATCCAGCTCTTATTTCTGATGCTTTACTTTCGTCAATCTAGCTTCTATTTTAGACATAGAAGTACATTAATCCAGCTCTTATTTTTTATAATTTATTTTCGTCAATCCAGCTTCTATTGCATATAGAAAAATACCCTCATCCAGCTTCCACTTCTCATGTTTTATTTTCGTCAATCCAGCTTCTATTTGACACATAGAAATACCTTTATCCAGCTCTTATTTCTATGTATTCCTATGTCTGAAATAGAAGCTGGATTGACAAAAATATGGCATGAGAAATAAGAGCTAAATGAAGGTATTTCTATGTCTGAAATAGAAGCTGAATTGAAGAGAATAACGAGTGAGAAATAGAAGCTGGATGAAGGTAGATATAGGTATGAAATATAAGCTGGATTGAACAAATTCGCGGTATCGATCGTGCACGGTAACGATCGTGCGCGGTATTGAATATCGCGGTATTGTGTGCGCGGTATTGTGTGCGCGGTATTGTGTGCGCGGTATTGACCGGATACCGTTTTGGATTACGTAAAAGCTTGCAAGTTTCGCCATATTTCAACTCTTGCAGTAGCTTTGCTAAGTTTACAGATTGTCACTCATACACGATGCCATTCGTGACAGCGCTGGTGTATGAACATTTCTACAATCATTCACAGTGTTTCAGCATGTATAATAGCCTTCAGTATCTAGTATCTAGGGAGTGTGTGTGAATGAGAAATATATGCTTAAATAGTTTCTCTTTTTGCTTGTAGCATACTGAGACAGATTTATGAGTTTGAGTGGTGTCATGAATGGTAATATTCCAGGTCCTTATCGAAAACCTATTTTGAGGTGTGAATATGTTTAAATAGGTTGAGTTGCTAAAGGTGTTGTTCTGAGTAGTTTAAACTTTTATTTTTTTAGGTAATGAAGAGATTCTAATATTTCGAATAATTAGTTTCGTTGATGTGCTTTGATATCGTAGCGAATGTGATGATTCTGATTGCTATTTGAAATGTTTGCTAATTATACATTGCTACATCTATATCTGTGTATTTAACGGCAAAAAAAGATATTTGTGATTAACGAAAAGTATCAACCTAAGTATCCTAAGCTGTAAATCAGTCTGCCTCTTCTGACAATGTTTCCGACATATTTGTTCAAACTAGGAATTTAAACTAATTTAAACGACACTTTAAATTATAAAGATTGGTCTTGATTTCAACTTGCCTGTTATGTATAAGAAATTTGCAGACTATTTGCAAAATTGTGACGTGCTCTAAGCACTTTGGATTTTGTTTTCCAGAGTTGTAGTTATAGCTCACAGATAGATGATTTAGTTAAGTCAAAGGCACAAGTGGTGGGCAACTTGTTATGCATTTTCTTCAGTAGCTCTGCACTGGCCAATGATCTTGTGATTGAAGTGAAGGCTACCGAAGTGAAATAACAGAGAGTGCGTGCTGCTGCTGCCTGATAGTCATAGGCGTAGGAGATGGGGGTCAAGAGGGGGGCAAATGACCCCCAAAATTTCGGGCAAGTCTGTTTTTCGGGCAACAAACAGACCCAAAATTTTTGAAGATTTTGGCTGGATGACTAAGAAAAAAAAGGTCGTCAGAATTTTCGGGCAAAAGTTTTATTTTTGCACCCCCTCCCACTTCTGAAATGTCCCCTAAGCCTATGCTGATAGTTTAAACGACCGTGTTTCCTTCTGAAAGAGTCAGCATTGTTGTGTGTTGTTGGTAACTGTTTAACAATTGTGTGTCATAACAGAGATGGTTCAAGATTCCCTTCCTCCTTTATCCAGGCTTGGGAATGGCAGTATACGTAATAACGTTATTGTTGGAGTTCGACATTCATGGGCTTGCGTTTCACGTTGTGTGGCTTGTGATCGGAAACTTCTCGTTCATACATTACATAGTCATTTATTGGACTAGTTGTGACAAAATAATTATTGGCTTTTACATTCACAATGTCTTCTGAATTTCATTAGTACACTGCTGAAATTTTAAATCACTTTCCTCTGTAAATATCTATGATAAAGAAGTGTCAGTGCGTATTATCTATCTGAGTAAATAGAAGAAAACCCTTTGAATTTTTGGAGATTCGCCAGTCATTTGATGATTTTTGACGTGACCATGTTTTTTCTAACGTGACTTGTGTCATATATTCGAATAGTTCAGGTTTAATACAGAATATTTGTTGCAAGATAGTTGCTAAAAGTAAGTAAGTGTATTCTTTATTTCACCAGTCGGTAACTGCAACTTGGTTTACATGTGAATGACATTTCGATCAATAATTAATAAAGATTATTAATTTAAACAGATAATTATTTAAGATTATTGAATAGATTAATAATAAAGATTATTTGATGGATTGATAATAAAGATTATTAAACAGTCATCTGATGTTATGGCAGAGATGTCAACACATCTGCTGTGTTTGTGATCATGTGATTGTATTGTTTCCATTGCTCAATGTTTCCTGTACATAGGTCGTCGACTAATTGTAATTTGCTGTAGGATGCTGTCAATGTAATAATAGACTGTACCCGTATGAAATGGACTGCAGTCGAAGATTGCACACATGTCAAATGAAATCTGAGACAGCATTTCTTCTGTCTTCTTTGCTATGTACAATTGTACATGTAGTGTGTACACTGTGTAGCTTGTCATTTCTTTTGGATTTTTCACCAGACAGACGGTGACGCTGTTGTACTCTCGACCTCTCACAAAGTTCGATTGGTTGCGTGCAAAAATGAATCTGCTATCTACGTATACAAAGATGAATTGAGATGTCCATTTTTAGTTGAGTTTTTTATGTCTTATACAACGGTACTCAACTCGGGGAGTACAGAAACGATGTGTGCTCAATGGGTTGTTCAGATGGAGTGGGAAATAACTAGTCCCACACACACACACACACACCCTCCTACTCAGATGCATCTTTATGAGGTTATCATAAGGCGCTGTATAGATGTCCATATACGTGTACATACATACACACATTCATGTACATACATACATACATTCATACATGCATACAAATGTACGTACATACATACATAAATACATACATACATACATACATACATACATACATACATACATGCACACATACATACATACATATGTACATACACTGTGCCCCATAAAAAAAACACCAAAAAACTTTTCAAAAATCTTACGCTGTTTCTCAAATAATTTTGCCACAAAATATTTTACATTTTACTTACTCACAGAAGTGGTTGCTGTTCGAGGCAGTGACGCAGACTAGGCGTGTTTGGAAATATTTAAACAGAGATTAGTAACTTATAGGACAGCGCCCCATCACATCGCGCAAAGGACACCATTGCGTTGCTGCGACATGAAACACCAAGCTTCATTGGACCGGAACTCTGGCCAGCAAACTCACCAGACCTCAATCCCGTTGACTACAGAATTTGGAGTCTAATACAGGAACGCGTCTACCGGACAGCAATACGGGACATAAACGAGTTGAAGCAGAGTGTCATTGACAAAGCTATTGAACAGTGGCGGCCAAGGCCGAGAGCCTGCGTTCAAGCGAAGGGACATCACTTCGAACATCTTCTTAAATGAAACATTATTTTTTCTTATTTAGCATTAGACTTACATGCGTTTCATAACAAAGTTTTTTGGTGTGTTTTTTTATGGGGCACAGTGTACAGGGTGCGCCAAAAAAAAGTAATCCCCTACGGCTTTTAGCCCATATCTTGGTCAAACATACGAATTTTTAAATGAAACTTTACAGTCTTAAAGGCAATTCATATTTACGTACAATGCTTCAAATTTCAACAAAATATTTCAAACAGAACAAAAGTTATATCACTTTCAGTGAGGCCACCCAACGTTTTTTGACGGTTCAAAAACACGACGCAACAAAAAGTAACAAAAAATCAATTCAAATATTCTGGCCAATATCTTGGCCAGAAGTAAGAATATCGAACTGAATTTTCACAGACTTAAAGACAATCCATATCTAAATATGATGGCCGGATTTCATCAAAATATTTTAAGCGCAACAAAAGTTATACCACTTTTAGTGAAGCCACCCCCATTTTTTGATTATTCAAAGACGTAACGCAGCAAAAAGTAGAAAAAACACGATTTTATTAAGTCTCATCCGAAATAATTGTTATCAAATAGCCTTGATATTGCCAGATGATCATTATTATTACTATTTAAAAAAGAAACAGGGTACCAGCGTAGCTGCGCGTCACTGAGAAGTCACTTAGCAAGATGACAATTAAATTGGTAAATAGGAAATCTGTCAGATTAATCAACAGGTCCATCAAGAACTTTGAAAAGAGACTCAAAAAAAGTTTTGGCACTGGTGGTGGACACATTGAACACAAGTTGTGAAGCACTACCATGTTCATTTGACAACAGTTATTTGAGATAAGACTTAATAAAATCGTATTTTTGTTACTTTTTGTTGAGTTTCGTTTTTGAATCGTCAAAAACGGTGGGTGGCCTCACTAAAAGTGGCATAACGTTTGTTGTGTTTAAAATATGTTGATGAAATTTGGCCATCATCTGTAAATATGAATTGTCTTTACACCTGTAAAGATTCATTTTGAAATTCTTACTTCTGGCCATGATATTAGCAAAAAACCTAATTTTTTCTGCGTTTCGTTTTTGAATCGTCAAAAAACGGTGGGTGGCCTCACTAAAAATGATATAACTTTTGTTCTGTTTGTAATATCTTGTTGAAATTTGAACCATTGTACGTAAATATGAATTGCCTTTAGGACTGCAAAGTTTTATTTAAAAATTTGTATGTTTGGCCAAGATATGGGCTAAAAACCGTAGGGGATCCCTTTTTTGGCGCACCCTGTACATACATTCATGCCATGAAACGATGTCAAGACACTCCATCTGCATAGCTGACTTGTTGGACTACCATAAGATGCTCTTCTGCCCTTCTATAATAGGCAGCACTGTAGATCATATTATGTGATGAGGATCAAAGAGTGTACAGAGTATTTGAAGTGGGTTTCAAAGACAAATTCCTATGCTATTCAGAGCCATATGAGTTGGGTCATTGAGAAGGGCTATGTGCAATTGTGCATCTGAAGCTGATTGTGTGCTTTCATATCAGAAAAGCTACTTTTTAACTGTTTTCTGGTGAATTTCAGCATAAGCATTTTAAAGGCTTTAAAATCTGTAAATGTTTGGTCGGAATTCAGACGTAGTAGAAGTTTAGAATGTGTTATGTTCAAAGGCCTGTTTGTGGCCGAAGAAGGTTGTTAGTGTAACTGTGATTTATTAAATGGGTCAACAATTGAGCATTTGCGAAAGTAGCTGACTTCCCAGTAAGAAATAGGGTAGGCCTATTTGGTAAAAACCTAGGTTGGGTGCTTTTAACCTGGTTATTTATTAGTTATTATTCGGGTACTTGGCTCTCAATGGCAGCTTTGAGCACCAAAGGTTATCTGGTCAACGTGATATAGTACTTTAATATGGGGTATGGGCCCAAACAAAGTTGCAGGTAGCCACCCAGAAGGGCTCGAGCGCCTGCAGATAGAACGCCAATGAGGAGTACAGGGCTTTTTTAAACGTGCAGTTGTACATAAAATGTGCAGTTCTAAATGGATTTGTGCAGTTGTAAAAGCACTTCTGTACAGTTAAAACTAGCAAAAAATGGTAATTGTAGTCCGATTGGAAGTAATTTACCATGGAGGATGAGAAGGAAAAGAAGGGGTTGTGCAGTTCTAAAAATTTCTTTAAACAGCCCTGGAGGAGTAGGCCTACGACGAACGGTGTCGTTGACTTTATGGTTAATGCAACACTAGCCTAACTAGGCCTACTATAATTATAAGGCTGATTGCGACCTTCAACCTTTCCTAACATGTAGGCCTAATTCTTGATCGAACTTTTCCCTACTTAAGACACACAGGCTCGCAACTGTAGGAAACAAGTCGCAGACTCGGATGCATTGACTCAAATGCATTCTGCTTTCGTCTAGAATTAGGCCCCTATTCCCTAAATCTGACTAACGCGGAACTCAGACAGTTTGAGACAGAGGCAGAGAGAGATGAACAGCGATTGAAGGAAGGATGTACGCTATAAGACTTATATAGGCTTTTGATAGGAGTGCGTACGTAGGCCTACAAGAATGGTAAAGAGTGATGAAAGACAGTCTTAACGTTGAGCTGTTTGATAGCTAGGCCTACACGTGAAATATAGGCCTAATTATCGATGGCTTAACCTAAAGCTGCTTTCTTTCTGTGCAGGCTCTGATGGAGAGTGACTTGCTTTTGCGGTCTAGCCCAAAGGTTCTCAACCTTTTTCGCACGTGACACACCTAAACTTGCAACCAAATTTCGCGACACACCATGAGAATATCATCAACAAATTAAATTAATCCTAAACCAGCTTAGAATATACAGGGTGGGCCATAAAAAGTAACCCCTTACGGTTTTTAGCCCATATCTTGGCCAAACATAAGAATTTTAAATGAAACTTTACAGTCTTAAAGGCGATTCATATTTACGTGCAATGGTAAAATTTCAACAAAATATTTAAAACGCAACAAAAGTCACACCACTTTTAGTGAGGCGCCACCCACCGTTTTTTGACGATTGAAAAACGCGACGCAACAAAAGTAACAAAAAGCCCAATTCAATTATTCTGGTCAATATCTTGGTCAAAAGTAAGAATATTAAAATGACATTTTACAGGCTTAAAGACAATTCGTATCTACACATGATGGCCGGATTGCATCAAAATATTTCAAACAGAACAAAAGTTATGCCGCTTTTAGGGAAGCCACCCCTCATTTTTTGATGATTCAAAAACGAAACGCAACAAAAAAAGTAACAAAAACAGGATTTTATTAAGTCTCATCTCAAATAATTGTTATCAAATAGCCTTGATATTGACAGATGATCATTATTATTACTATTTAAAAAATAAACAGGGTACCAGCGTAGCTGCACGTCACTGAGAGGTCACTTAGCAAGATGACAATCAAATTGGTAAATAATGAATCTGTTAGATTAATCAACAGGTCCATCAAGAACTTTGCAAAGAGACTCAAAAGAAGTGTTGGCACTGGTGGTGGGCACATTGAACACAAGTTGTGAAGCACTACCAAGTTCATTTGACAACAGTTATTTGAGATGAGACTTAATAAAATCGTGTTTTTGATAGCCTACTTTTGTTGATTTTCGTTTTTGAATCGTCAAAAAACGGTGGGTGGCCTCACTAAAAGTGTTATAACTTTTGTTTTGTTTGAAATATTTTGATGAAATCTGACCAACATGTGTAATTTGTGTATATATGAATTGCCTTTAAGACTGTAAAATTTCAATTCGAAATTCTTACTTCTTGCCAAGATATTGGCAAAAAACCGTAGGAGGTTACTTTTTTATGGCCCACCCTGTATACATGTATTTGAAATTTTTACAAATTTTAATGAATGAAAAATTAATGTTGACACTGAATGCTTTCTAGTTTTTAATTTTTCTAAAATTCCAAATTCTGCTGATCTAAATTTACGATTCTAGATCGTTTTATGACTAATTGACTATGCGTTAGCCTAATTGTTTGACCTAACAGTTTATGGGATTTTTGTTCCTGGATTTTCTTTGGATCACAGTAAGAGGAGGATCCACAGGTGTTGTGAGTGCAACACGTAGCCTGCAATAGCGTAGCAACCTAGCTAGCCAGACGAACCTGAAGACTTTAAGCTTTTATATGTTCTTATCCGTTAACGAGATTAACGAATGAAAATAGTCAAATAAAACTTTTAAATAAAAAATAGCATGAAAAATTAATGTTATAAATTATCCATAGTCCAAGTCACTCTCTTAGCTCAATGCAAAACAAGAAAACATGGGATAAGGGTAGATAAACATTACCGAAACTAAACGCCTTCAAAACGTCGAATTATTGTAACGGAAAACTGAGAACGTAGCCTATGCCTTCAGGTAATTTTTTAGTTATAAAACTTGGGCCATTGGGACTTTTGGGTTCCTTGACTTTGTCCACGTTATTTGTATGGTAGGCTGAATTGTCTCACTGTGAATACGCAAACAGATTGTTTTCCGAGTCATCAATTTTAGAATCGCAAAATTTCTGCTTCTTTGTGATAATTTTTCTCATTATTTTCGAAGGTTACAGTATTGGGTAAAATTATAATTCGGGACACACCAATTCATCGCGACACACCTGCGACACACCATTTTTACGCGACACACCGCCGGTCTCTTCGCGACACACCGGTTGAGAACTTGAGAACCTCTGGTCTAGCCTATCCATAATAATTGACCACACGAGTCTTCTGCGCAATGCACAGAACAGACGACGATGCTGTCCTTCAGATCTCTTATTCGTCGATGTAATAATCTTCTGAGATATTTATTATTAGATATTGCGGAAACAGCTCAACAGCAGCTTCTGCTGTCGTCGTCGTCGTCGTCGTCTTATTTCATACGATAGATGTCGCTCCACTCTCGTCGTCGTCGTCGTCGTTGTCGTCTCAAAAATCCAAGGCCATCGTCATCATTATGCACACACCCACGTGCATGGTGTGCCCACGTGTCTCAACTCGAGAAGACTCGTGTGGTCAATTATTATAGATAGGCTAGGTTAGACCCATGGTTAGACCGCAAAAGCAAGTCACTCTCTATAATAAGAGCCTGCATTATTAGTCAGCAGCTTTAGGCCGTTAAGCCATGTGATGCTTTAAGCATATTATGTATCACGACGCTTCTGTTACATATAATAATAGTTAATAATAGCTGGTCACATCTCATCACCCGCTAGCATGGGCGGAGTTTATCAGGGGCTAGGGGGGGATAAGCCCCTCCAAGAATGCCCAGATTCAACCTTTTTACCATGAAAATGGTATCCTTTTTCGGGGTTAGCCCTCCCAACAAAGCCCAGACTCGGGGTTAGCCCCCCCCCCCCCCCCCAAGAACGGAAACCAAACTCCGCCCATGCCCACTAGTGATTTCTGAAATGACTGGCTGGTGAACGAATAAGCAAGTAGATCGGATGATCGGATGATCGGGAAATTAAACTGGCTTATGGGTGGGTAGGTAGTTAGGTGGGTAGGTAGTTAGGTAGGTAGGTAGGATAGGTAGGTAGGTAGGTAGGTGGGTGGGTGGGTGGGTGGGTAGGTAGGTGGTTGGGTGGGTAGGTAGTTAGGTAGGTAGGTAGGTTAGGTAGGTAGGTAGGTGGGTGGGTGGGTGGATAGGTAGTTAGGTAGGTAGGTTAGGTAGGTAGGTAGGTGGGTGGGTTGGTGGGTGGGTGGGTAGGTAGGTAGGTAGGTAGGTAAGTAGGGGGTAGGTAGGTAGGCAGGTAGGTAGGTAGGTGGGTGGGTGGGTGGGTGGGTAGGTAGGTAGGTAGGTGGGTGGGTGGGTGGGTGGGTGGGTAGGTTAGATAGGTAGGTTAGGTAGGTAGGTAGGTTAGGTAGGTATGTAGGTGGGTGGGTGGGTGGGTAGGTAGTTATGTAGGCAGGTTAGGTAGGTAGGTGGGTGGGTGGGTGGGTGGGTGGGTGGGTGGGTGGGTGGGTGGGTGGGTGGGTGGGTGGGTGGGTAGGTAGGTAGGTATGTAGGTAGATGGGTGGGTGGGGTAGGTAGGTAGTAGGGTGGTCGTTAGAAATGAAAGCTGGAATCTTCTGTTCTCCAAGTTTCCATTTGGTGCCATTCCATCCAGAAACATCACACAAAAAGTTGTGAGAGAAAATATTAATATTTAGGACTTGCGCAACACCATCAAAGTTTCACCATGTACCAAAGAAGCTAAAACTTGAATTGCAAGCATAATAAACCATGCATCCTCAAATCAGAATTCAATACAATGTGACTATATTATTGCATGCATGATTACTAATGATTACACTGTTTGGTGATCAAGATTGCATTTATTATTATTGCCGCTTAGCTATTTAATCAATGTCAATGTGACCTTGAAGACTCTGCGGCACTCTCTTTTGTTTGTGCTGAGAACGAGTTGCGATGTTCTTCTACAACTTCTGATATAAATTGTTTTTGTGGTTCATTCCTTGTAATTGAGGCATTGAAATGCTGAATAAGGGTGACACCTCGCTCAGCTAGATCACTGATAACCTTTATGGATCTCCAGCTTGTCGAGCTCTTCATGCAGTCTTCATGCTTTATCCGACCGCTTAACTGGATCGTGTTTCAGAAGTGTAGCCCTATCTAGTAGTTTAATTCAAGATGCAGAACAGGTCATGGGTTGAATTTATCACGAAATGATGTCGATCTAGCCTTTTTGCGAATGTTTGGGAGAAGAGTTGTTGTATACGTTTGTGGATCTCAGAACCTTCTTTCTCCACTAGAACTGCTATGATCAATTTCTTCTCTCCCAATGACATGTCATTGTGAAAGAAACCTAAGCTTGCCAACAGCTTGGATAAATACCAGAGATATCGGCCAAAGGGTGTCACAGCGGCATCAGCAATGACCTTCCGTGGATATAAAGAGAGATAAAACAGCAGTACTAGATCGTTCCTAGGATCAGTGGTTGCTGAATGCTGGTGGGGTTTGAAACTAATGGCGGCCATGTAGATGCATGTCCCAAATAGACTAATAAGCTTAATTAATTATTTCCGGATGCTCCCACACATATTCGTCATAAGATGAGCCGAATAAGGGTGACA